>CM077261.1:20800293-20832793 GCA_039654775.1 Spinibarbus caldwelli | reverse complement strand
TCTCTGATCTCCCGCAATCCCTCCGGTTTCCCTCTCTTTTGCTGCAATCCAATATAACAGCCATCAATCATGTGCACGCAGTATACATACACAGCTCCAAGCTGAATCTCACCTGTGACCAAGACACTAAACAGTTAACAGAGCGTTTCATTCAGCCGCTGGTGTTGATTTACAAACACGAGTAAACTGTCTCCCACACACACACACTGAATAAATGCAGTTGATAATCGAGCTGTGCTGTGTGGGCATACACCAGAGGCCGAGCGTTTGTGTTTGTTACTGCGCTGGAATTTTCCATTACCCGTGATGAGTTCAGCGCAGTAGGGAGCTGCGATACGGCCCAGAGAAGTGTTTACTGTGGGACTCGGCCTGCCGAACAGAGAAAACGGGCACTCGGGCCGAGAGAGAGAAGGAGAAAGGCCCACCTAACAGATGTGTGCTGTTTTATGTTGATGTTAGAGTGCTTGACCTAATTGGTTTTAGTTGATCCAGATCTTAAGATGTCAGTGATTTGTAAACTCATTTCTGTCTCTCTTTCTTTTAACAGGAGTCCTTCTGGTCTTGCTGATAAAGAGGTGATGGCTGCCACCGTCCTGACCACACTGTCCACCAGCCCGTTGGTGCTCAACCCTTCCTCCAGTGCCTCAGGTTAAACGTCGCTCTACTTCTCCTGTTGCTTTCCTGTTACCTGATAGATCCCAGAGCGCTCAGGTTGAATGATGGCTTGTCAAACAAGCTCTAAACCTACATAAGTGCCCAAAAGGAGTCCTGCTTTCTCCATTTTGGCATTAATGAAGTGTGTAATTTCTGTGCCGCCAAACAGAGTTGTAAATATAATGCTTGTTTTCGAACACAGTCCGTTCTGTTTCAAAGAGATAGTCCCGCCCCAAACTCACACCATTGGTTGAACCGCTGTTGCTGGTAAAGATGCTCAAACAAATATTTTGTATGATTGGGCCACAGTGTTTAAACTAGGGAGTCACACTGCTTACTTACACCATCACCTAAAGTTTGAGATCAGTCATTTTTTTTTTTTTTCTTTTGAAGAAATTGATGATTTTATTCAGCAAGGTTGCATTAAATTGATCAAAAGTGACAGTAAAGACATTTATAATGTCATAAAAGATTTCTATTTTAAATAAATGCTGTTCTTTTTAATCATCATACAATCCTGAAAAAAATGCATCACCGTTTCCACAAAAATATGAAGCAGCACAACTGTTTTCAACATTAATAATAATAAGAAATGTTTCTTAAGCAGCAAATTAGCATATTAGAATGATTTCTGAAGGATCATGTGACACTGAAGACTGGAGTAATGATGCTGAAAATTCAGCTTTGCATCACAGGAATAAATTTCATTTTAAAATATATTAGAATAGAAAACAGTTATTTTTAAAAAAGGAATTTATAAAAAAAAATGGTAAGTTATAATTGTATCACTTATAAAGTTAGTTAAGGTTTCTTGCACCAAAAATGGTCATAAATTAGCTTTTTTTTTTTTTTTTAAACACTTTACCCTGTACAAACACATCATGTTTTTCATTAGACCAGCTGACTAATCATTTATATGTAAATATGGGTGGTCATATGTTAATGAGCTCATGGTTGTAATGTCATACTCACCATGATTTCTGAACAGTTTGTGCAGATTAATTTCAAAAATAGTCTGTAGATATAAAGTGTAGTTTTGTATAAATATTCGCACATATGTCTACATGGATGATAGACATATGTGTGAATAAAACACAAATATAACAAATACATTAAATTACAAATTAAAATGCCTCATCAGGACAAGACCACGGGAATCAGATAAGCCGTTTGCACAATCTGACATGGCTGGGGTTGGAATTGAACTGCGGGTTTCGTCTGCCCAGAGGAGAAATGGCCCCCCAACTGAGCCTGGTTTCTCCCAAGGTTTTTTTTTTCTCCATTCTGTCACAGAGGGAGTTTTGGTTCCTTGCCGCTGTCGCCTCTGGCTTGCTCAGTTGGGGACACTTAATTTCTAGCGATTATTGTCAATTTGATTTCACAGATACTATTTAAACTAAACTGAGCTAAACAATGATATCTCTGAATTCAATAATGAAATGCCATTAACTGAAAATTGAGTGTTTAATCTTATCATTATACATTACTGACACTCTATCCTCCAATTTGATACTGTTAAGTGCTTTGACACAATCTGTATTGTTAAAAGCGCTATATAAATAAAGGTGACTTGACTTGACTACATGGTCATTAGACTCTTATTTCAAAAGAGGAAGAAAAATTCTGTTTTCCATTTTTATGTCCCCTTTAGCATGATGAAAGGAAATCCAGACTTACATTTGAATGGGTTTGTAAGTGCAGTGACTGGCCCTTCCTTCAGCTCACGGCTTCCAAAACCAAAAGTATGTTCACAGAGTTTCAGAAGAAAAGACAATAGACATTGTGCAGCAGCAGAAGTGCTTGAACTCTCTCATTGATGTTTTATTAGACTTTGAATCAAACACAGATTTTGTCCTTAAATTAATAGTTTACCCAAAAATGAAAAATGATTCAGTCATCTCTGACTCACTCTCATGTCGTTCCAAACCCGTATGACACAAAAGAAGATATTTTGAGTAAGTGGTTGCTGTTTCCCATGCAATTAGAATAAATGGGTAGTAAAGAGTCAAACTCGAGAATCAAATCAGAATCATTTTTGCGAACTGGACCGACTGATTCATTGAAAAGAACTATTCGTTTAGTGTAACCAAAGGTTGTTCTTTTTAAAGAGCAGGATTTTTTATGTTAACTGAACTGTGGTGAAAGCGTTCTTGTGTTGCGTTTGTTCTGACCTTTTCTGAGATTCTGGAACAAAATGAAAAGTGAGAGTTTTCTTAAGCTGTCCCAAAACAGCTGCTGTCCCTCCACAGTCCCTTACATTTGTGTCTTGGACGGAACAGGCTGTTTTAGTGGATCCTCTGAACTCTTTCCATGGAGGATTTCCCTCTCGTTTGTTCCTTCAATTGTGTGTGATGTGATCTTAGCCGACCTTCTTTGATTTTATATTGTGCTGTCTTGGCCAAATTTGCATCAGTGATGAATTGTGGATGACGGATTTAGTCATTATTATATAAGGGATATTGGAGTGTCATTGAGTACGCTGTATGACAGCTTTGTTTACAAGTCTGTAGTCAGTAAGATTTAAATTTTATATTTTTGAATGAAATTAATACTTTTATTCAGAAAGGACACATTAAAATGATCAAAAGTGACTGCATATACATTTAGGATGCTACAAAATATTTTTATTTCAAATGCTGTTCATCTGAACTTTCTATTTATCAAAGAATTCTGAAAAATGTATCACAATTTCCACAAAAATATTTATCAGCACAACTGTTTTCAACATTGATAATAATAAGAAATGTCTCTTGAGCATCAAATCAGCATATTAGAATGATTTCTGAAGGATCATGGGACACTGAAGACTGGAGTAATGATGCTGAAAATTCAGCTTTGCGTCACAGGAATAAATTACATTTTAAAATATATTAAAAAAGAAAACAGTTATTTTAAATTATAATAATATTTCACAATATTACTGTTTTTATTGTATTTCTGATCAAATAAATGCAGCCTTGGTGAGCAGAAACAACTTCTTAAAAATTCATTTTAAAAAGTCTTACTGACCCTAAACTTTTGAATGGTAGCTTAAATAATATTTGTCACTTAACCATATACTTAAAAAGGCCCCTCATATACCTCATATGCATTTAATAAAAATGCATGCATTTAATAAAAATGCTGAAAAATTAGTTTTCAGCATGGCATGGTCAACTGGGAAATTTATATATTCTGAATATTAAACCCTTTCCTGGATAGGTTATAGAAAAGTGAATGTGCAGCAAGATGAATCTTTGAAATGACATAGCACATTATTAAATTGTTTTGCTCATGCTCACATTTGTATAAGTCATTTTTCAATGTCCCTTCGGTATAGATGTTTTCAGTTGATAGCAGACATCCTGAAATAATATTATATCTCATTACTCTTGCCTAGAGGACAACTTAAGTAAAAGGTGGCACAGCTTTCCCCACTCTCCATTACTATTTAATCTAGGACATTGGCCTTGGGATTGGATTTTATGTGTTTTTCATTTGTGCGTTGTAATTTTTTATTATCTTTAAAGCAAACACATTGCCCTTTTGGGAAATTAAAGACTTATTGTACTGTATCAACGTGGCTGCACAAATAACAGAGAACAGTCCCTTTCCTCCCCACTAGAAAATAGATAAAGAAAAAATAAATATGGGCTGCTGGTAGCTCAGTAGTTTCGTTAGCCTAATGACTAACGGCATGAGGTCTGGTCTTCATTGCAGCTTATTCTTGCCAAGAACCGCCCACTTTGAGAGGAAGAGACTGGTTGATGGTCTTGTAAAGCGACCAACCACAGTCTGGGTTTATCTGGAAGAGATTTTACCACAATAAAACACTAATGTGGGGAAAAAAATCAAACTGGTGCGACAATCCTCGTGTAGGATTGAGGCAGAAACTGTAGGGCTACTTAGATTACAATTCTTTCCTGCCGCTATTGTGCCCTTGAGCCGAGCACTTAACCTCTAAATCATGCCACTCCAGGGAGTTTGTTCCTGTAATTAGTGTACTGTAAGTCACTTTAAATGAAAAACATATGCTAAACGGCAAGAGCACACATGCTGGAAGAACCCAGACCATAATCTTTAGAGGTCAAGTGTCATGAAATGGGGGTGATTTGCCTGTTTGGGGTCATGTAAGGTCAGCACAGTTTGTGCTGTGCTCAAGGGTGTCTTTAAGCCAAGAGATTTAGTTAAGTTAGTTTGTTCAAGGTTATTATTGCTTAATGTCCTTCTGCTGTGTAGCTCAACTTTACATATCTATAGTTTATCAGTACTGATACAGTATTGAACATAATGCACCAAAATAATTTATTTTTGAAACCAAAAATAAAGTTTTCTTTTAGCCAAAAGCAAAAAAATAAATAAATAAATAAAATAAAAAAATTCTTTAATTAATTAATTGCTCAAATTAAAAATTGATTTGTTAATCAATTAATCAATCAATCAAATAAAACTGAGTTGTATATAAGGATTTAAATTACACATGTAGGGCCAGTGCAAACTGTCTTTTGGCGTTAAAATAGTACTGTCAGGATTTACTAAAGATGTGCAGTGAAGAATTAGCACTGAAAAGGTGTGGACACAGTTATTTTTGTGCCTGACCTTATTGAATATGCATTTGTAGGAGTTTTGCTTTCAGACACAAAATTTATGGGTGGAGAGTGTTAAAATTAATCGCGCAACGCGATTTACTAACGTTTGCACAAGTCAAATTACTGGTATTTGTGCCATTTTTTAACGCCCCAAAAAAGCATGTCTTAAAGCAGGCGCTAATTTGCACTGCTCTTGGTAGATTGTGCTGGTCATTATGGTCATTATAAATCACATGCAGAATTTTCCCCTCCCATCAGCGCTTTTATGGAATTGTGCTCTAACGCTAATTTGCCCTGTTTAGTAACTCTGGCCCAAAGTCGTTTTTAGATTGACTTTTTACGAATATAATTATAAACAATGGCTGTAATCGAAAAAAAAGTCAAAATATTTTTGGTAGCTGAAATTTCAGTCCTTCACTAATTAAACATTTAGATTTTTCTTGAATATTGAGATTTTGTTAACATTTTACAATATGGTTAAATTTTTTTTTTAACATCAGTGAATCGTTTATTATTCTAGGTTCATGTTAATTTCTTCATTTACTAATACATTAAGTGGTTAACATTGATGTATGAACAACATGAATTAACAATGAACTATAGTTTATTTATAAATAAACTATTTATGAATTAACATTAATCTAGATTAATAAATGCTGCGTAAAATGTTAGTTATCGTTAGTTTATGATAGAGTGAAATTGAACCTTTTTTGAAACTTGAATCTTGAAACGTTTATTTCGAACATGTAAATAAAAACAAAACAACACAATACAATCAATTTCAACTTATACATGTCCAAAAAGGAGTAGGAAGAAGCATAAGCTTATTTAATCCTACCCCTTTTCCTCTCCACGTTAGTAATAATAATCAATAACAATAATCATCCAATCAACTTCATGATAACAATAATCATCAACTTAACTTCATAACTCTGTCATCTCATCCTTGTCTTAATATACTCTTTTGACTTTCCTACCTATATTTACATTAAATATACAAACAAAACCTAAATAAAAACTATAACTAAATCCATATGAACACCTAATCAGATCCGTTCATCCTCCTGATAAATTCTGAGAACCATTCGTTTATACTCCCTTTTAAACTGTATCACATTTGGGCATTGCTTGAGCACTAGACTTAGTCTGTTCCACAATTTCACTCCACATACAGAAATACAAAAGCTTCTTAATGTTGTACGAACATAAAGATGCTTAAAATTACACTCTCTCCTAAGATGATATCTCTCTTCTCCATTAAGGAACAATTTTTGAATATTGCCAGGGAGTAAATTATTTTTTGCTTTATACATTATTTGTGCTGTTTTAAAATAAACCTTATTGTGAAGTGTTACCTTCATTTTTAGTGATGTGAATCAGAGCAGTTGTTCTCTTTTTTTCCTTCTTATTATTAATTTGCATGTTTGGAAACAGTCCATTTGTGTTGATTTCAACTATTACATTTTTTATAGATCTTTTGACAAATTAATCTCACGTAAACACATTTGCTGAAGTAGTTACATAAGTTGTTAATTTCTACATCCATTAGTGTGCACACTAGGTCATGTGTTGCAATTTATAAAACATTTATTTGACTAAAACTGCCAAAGGCAACAAAACAAGGTGTGAAACAAATTTCTATTATGCATTAATGAAATAATACAATGGCTTTACAGGTTTGAGTGCTGCTGTGTTATTTTATCTTCACCCAGTGTTGCGTGCCATCAGGAATGTTTGTGTGTGTTCACAATAACTCTAATGTGACTAAACAGTATGTAAGGAATAATGTACAGCCAGGTGGATGTTATCGCAGAATAAACCCCTGAAAGAGTGATCAGGATCTTGTATCACCCTGAAGGGGTTTATCCCATGATAACAACCATCTGAATGTTTATTATCCTGCTTATTCCATGGTGACTGGCCACATAAGTAAATAATTAGACACCAATATTGATTTGAGTTGAACACTTCTGCAAAGAAAAACAGTTCCTAACAAACAGTATTGAATCTAGATGACGGTTTCATTTTACAGTGAATACAGTTAATGACTGAGGTGCAAGATAGCAGCTGTGTTTGAATGAACCGAGAGAGAGTGCGACAGTGTGATAGGAAAGATGTGAGAGAAGGCAGATAAGTGTTGTGTTATTCAGAATTGCTAATTATGACGGATGTTATTGGGGAATAACACAATTTGCAATGTTGTGACTGACCAATCAGAATAAAGCGTTTCAGAGAGCCGTGTAATAAACAATGTAAAATATGCACAAACAAATCAGTGATTTTCACTTTGAGTCTAATTTCTTTCTGTGAAAGAAAGGATATCTGATTCTGAATGAATTCTTTAGCATGTATTCTTTCAAATAAATTGACCTAGCCTCCTAATGACAAAAGTTGTGTCCCAAATGACGCACTATGCACTATATACTCAACTGTCTAGTGTATGAATTTTATAAGGTTATACTGTCATTTACCACTGGGGACTGATGAACCCTCATCCTCCAGTGTGTAATTAAAGCTTTGGCACTTGAGTGCATGAAGTGTTCAACATTCCACATTGAGTTTTTTGGTTAATTAAGAGCATCATCCGGGCATTTGAAGTGCAATTTGGAATTTTCAGTAGCTACGTTTCCATCCATCTATTTTTATGCACATTTTGGAATATTGCATAAAAAAACACTGGATGGAAATGCAAAGATGCACATTAATTCTAAAAATGCGCATAAAAAACTTATGCGCATAATTGAGTAGGATAAACTTTTTATCCGATAAGAAAAAATGCGCATAAACTACGATGGAAACACATTTACTGAATAAATTCCTCCATGCGCATCGAAAAAGTCATGTGACCTTGTACTATGAGATGGGATAACTTGACTAACCAGTGGACTGATCTCGTTCACAGCATCTATATGTTGCTACGGTCATTTCTGAAATGCCTGAGCAAAGTCTGTCGCCAAATTGTCTTACATGACTGCGTTCCCAAACAGATCCCATTCACCTCCGAAAGCAGTGCCCGCATCTATTGTGTTTTTGAAAATTATTATATAATAATATAATAATTATTATATATATATATAATAATTAATATATATATATTTATTATTATATATATTATTTACTTATGTGGCCAGTCACCATGGAATAAGCAGGATATAATATATTAATATATATATATATATATATATATATATATATATATATATATATATATATATATATATATATATATACAACTTCAGTCCTGGAGAGCCACAGTCCCTCCAACCCTAATCAAACACACCTGAACAAGCTAATCAAGGTCTAAGGGTCACTAGAAAGCTACAGGCAGGTGAGTTTTTATCAAAGTTGGAGCAAAACTCTCCAGGACTTTGGCTCTCCAGGACTGAAGTGTGCCACACCTGGAATAGTGCATAAATTGGGACCCACCAGAAGTGAGTCATAGTAGTACATGGATGTATTGATATGTATTGATATTTTGGCTTTGGTAAGATACCAGTCCCTGGAACTTCAGTATAATTATTAATTGGCCATTGGTTTGAGTATGCCTGTTTTATTTATTTATTTACATTTATTTTAAGTAGGTGTTTTTTATGGTTTTGATTTATTTAGCTTTTTTTTTTTTTGCTTTGCTTTGTTTTGTTTTGTTTAGTTTTAGTTAGTTTATTTTGTTATATAGCACATTTCTACTGCCACAAGAGCAGCCCAAAGTGATGTACAATGCATTCAAGAAGACCAGACAAAGACAATAACAAACACAGTTTCTTAAAAGAAAAAAAAAGTTTAATGCCTTTTTTTTGTTTTGTTGCCTTTTGTTCTTTTTTCTATTTTTTCTTTTTTTTTTTGGTTTTGTTCTGTTTTTTTTTTTTTTTTTTTTCCCCAATCTGTGAATTCATGCAGTGTGCTGGGTTCTGGGATAGGTAATAGTGCATATTCCAGGCAATAGTGTCAAAGGTCTTTTCCTGCTTTAAATCGCTGTGTTCTGTGTTCAGGTGCAGATTTGGCTGGTAAGGGCTGGAAGGAGAGCCTGTCTGCCAGCTACAGCAGCTCTACCAGTGGGAACTGGAGCTGGGATGCCAGCGACCAATCGGTGCCCTCCACACCGTCCCCGCCCCTCTCCAACGATGCCTGCAAGAGCTTCCTGCTTTCCTCCCAGAGTGATGACAACATCGAGGAAACCGAGAGTACACACTTCCTGTTTGAGGACCCCATCCCCCGAAAAAGAAAGGTAGGGGGTCAGGTCATGGCATATGAGAAAGCAGTTCTGCTGATTAGTTTTTGTGCACAAAAGTGGCTTGACTCTTCAGTGAATTTGCTGATCTCTGCCTTCAATAATTGAAGAGCTTGAATAAACACATCAACTTGGCTCTGGCCCAATGAGTCTTGTCACCCTCGCACCTCAGAAAGTGATGGCATGTTTTCACTCTCTCCTTTTCGTTGTCCCATCTTCTGTTTCTTTTCTGTTTGTTTTTTTGTAGCGTGGAATCACTCCAGAATGTGAATGTGGTTTCAATGTCAGGAAGCCATTAGCCTTTCTGCTCGTTCACCTTGTTTTGGGAGAGGCCAAGGATGTGTGTGTGTGTGTGTGGATGAGGGGGGGGTTCTGTTATAGATCCACTCGGGCTTATCCTTTCATAGAGCTACACACGCTGTAACACACGTTTTTCACACAGTTCCCAATTGCACAATATTGTATACATGGATCCTGTCACGACTACACGCCTCTCCCTGAAGAAAGGAGAAAAGTGAAATATGTTTACTCAGATGTTTTTTTTTTTTTTTTTTTAAACTGAATATTTCTCAATTCTGATTTTGCAATTCCAGATATTGGACAGAGAAATGAAGAAGGCAAAAACAGGACAAAAAACTTTCCTTAAGTGATATCAGACATTTAAAAGGAATCTTCTGGTTTCAGCTGTATTGAAATCCCTTCTGATTACAACTATAAAAGTATTATTTATTTCTTAAAAAAAAAAGAAAAGCTTATTTACCCCAAATTTTTGAACAATAGTGTACAAAAATGGAGCATGGCATTACATCGTAATAATGTTTACAAAAAGACTTAGGCCTGTTAATGTTATTAATATAAGATTGCTTACTGAACTTATCTGTGCAAAGTTATATCCAATCTTTCAATTCCTGTCATGTCCATGCAAAGTTTGTAAACCAAGTAACTTCACAAGGTATGCCAAGATATCATCACTCAAGTCACAGGAATCACATCATAACACATAACTGGAAGTTGATCCACCTAGAACAGTAGTTCCGCTGATAAACACAAGATTTAAAGCTCTACAACTCCACACAACTTTACTTTCAATTCAAGAAGCACACATGGTTTGTAGAGAACACTTAATATGATTAAAGGTGCTGTATGTAATTTTGACTGTGCTAAGGCATAATAATACCATATTATGTTAGTAGATATTTAGTAAACATGCTAAGTTCACATACTTGTTTCTCCGAAAAACAATGCTACAGCAAATTATTTGACTTTGAAATGTGCGTTTTGTGTCGGAATGTCTGTTTTTGTTATGGTTTGTGTGATTCTGCCCACTACCAGTTTACCCAATAGTATATCGACACCCCAGGTTGCCAGTTGCTGGAAAACAAAGTGTATTGCAGCCATGGATGCCAGCAAATGAACTGGGATCAGAGTTTGCAGCTGAAAAGCCTCAGTATCCATCTAAAAATCTCTATATTAAAACACAGATAAATCAACTCATCCACTTACAGTGTAAGGCTTCAAAGAGGAAATTGACAATGTGCTGACAGACAAGACAGAGCAGGTTCATTTTCGTATGAAACAAAGTCTCAGCTTTCAAATTTTGTCATTTTGTAAGAAATTCAAACAATAAATAGCGTTTTGTGGCTCTTTAATATGTCGTGACAGATCACTGTAGCGCCTCAGGTCAAGTGGCAGTTCTTCCTCTTTATTAGTTATAACACGAAATAAACATGAATGAACATCAGAAGGTATCTTGTTTCAATACACACCGTTTTTCAAGTTGAAGTCCACCGATGTTAATCTACTCTCCTGTCTGGTTTGTTTGTCAGACAAAATAGCAGATTCTGTGTTATGATTGGTCAGATCGCCTGTCAATCAAACTCCCAGTGAAGAGTTAATTGCACTTGTTCCTGTTGCGTGTCCTAAATCTGGCAACCCGAGTTAGTGTTGAGTCTGAGGAGGAGGGGGCAGGAGAAAAAACTCTCTTTCAACCACTAGCTGTCAATATTACACACTAATTTCTACTTAAAAGACCCTATCGGGATCAAATAAGAAAGCACTTTTTTTTTTTTTCGATTTAATTTTAAAAGGATCCTTAGGGGATTCTTATTTGATCCCATTAGGATCGTTTCAGATTATGTTAGAAACTCCATTAGCCGTCTTGTACACAGCTAGATATTTAGTCGTAATGTTGAAGAAAGGGTTTAAAAAATAGTTTGCAGAGTTGTTTATTTCAGGCTGGTGCACATTACATAATGTTCAGTATCGTTTGGGCTCATTTTTTGGCTCTTCTGTATGAGTACAGAGACAGATGGATGTGTCCCATACTGCTAGTGCTTGTCTTAGGCAACAGCGCTGGCTACCTCCTCTATTATTTCAGCTCACCAGAGGCCTCCCTGCATACCTATACGTCCTGCAATAGCCAATAAAAACCACTTTGAATGAAGGAGACGAGAAAAAGAAACAAAGTCCTTCGAAGCGAATCAAGCCAAATGCTGAGCAGCTGGGTGAAGTGTAACACAAGAGGACTGGCTGTTCATTCATAAAGACAGATGGAAACATACACTCCGCCAGTTCTCTGGCTCGCTTTCTCAGTCTGTTTTGGTTAAAGGTTGTCACATAGTCTCTGACAAGGCTTTGATGGGAAATGTTTTGTACGTTCATGTGATCTGTGAAAGGGTTAATATCATCGGCCTTGAGAACAGCAGGAGTATTTGCTTGTTTTTGTATGTGTGTGAGCAGACACACACCCACTCATTGACACTGATGAGAGCAGTGAACAGGTCCGGACATGTTTCACGTTTCAGAGTTAATTTGCTCATTTTTCTCACAAATTAAGTTCCTGGTTGGGTTTATCAGATGAAATGATGATAAATATGATTATAATGATAATATAATCTCAGGTTGTTCTGGAGTGCCATTCATTCACACTGTTCTCAGTCTGAACTCTGGGAATATGACGCATTATGTAACCTATTAAACATTTACGCACACTCTCCAGGATATCAACTATTACCAGAGTTCAAATTTAACTTTTGAGATAACTAGCTTCTGATAAATATATCTCAGTGGTCATTGTTGGCATTGTTTTTACATTCTGGTTTTACTAAATATTATTTTAAATTATTATTATTATTCTAAATATAATTTTTACTTATTTAAAAAAAAATACACATTTATAGTTTGAGGTCAGTAAGATGTTTTTTTTTGTTTTTTGATAAATTAAAGTAGGATTCATTAAATTGATAGTGACAATAAATACATTAATGTTGCAAAAGATTTCTATTTAAAATGCTGAATTTTCTGTGCATCAAAACAACAACAAAAAACTTGTCAATTTATATTAAGATTTTTTTGAGCATCAAATCAGCACATTAAAATGATTTCTGAAGGATCATGTGATGCTGAAGACTGGAGTAATGATGCTGAAAATAAAGTTTTGCATCACAGGAATAAATTACATTTTACAATATATTGGAATAGAAAACATTTTAAATAATTTATGAAAAAGTTTTAATTGTATCCTTATAATGTTAGTCAAGGTTTCTTGCACTAAAATGGTCATTAATGAGCTTTTTTTTACACCTTACCCTGTACAATTAAACAGGCTGGTTTTCCTACTGTATATGTATTTATTTATTTATGTTTATTTATTTATTTATTTATTTATTTTTGAAGCATCATGTGACACTGAAGACTGGAGTAATGATGCTGAAAATTCAGCTTTGCATCACAGCAGTACATTTCTATAATGTAAAAAAAACACCACTTTTGTGTGCAATTATATTACTATAATCTAAAATATCTCATTTTAAAAAAGGAAAAAAAAAATTTAATTTGTAATAATATTTCACAATATTACTGTTTTTATTTTATGATCAAGCACAAATAATATATCTAGTGAGTAATTTTATTTCATGTACCTTCTAAAGCCAGTTTTTACTCAAGTTTCATCGCTTGTTAATTTTAGAATTGGCTCTAGATAAGCAGTGTATTGCAGTATGTGAGAGGCTGATTCATTGTTTGAATCACCTATAGAAACTCAGGAACCAAGTAAGTTAGGTAAACACAGATGAGATTTAGAGCAAGAGGGAAAACGAGCGCTGGTGAAAGTGACAGAAGAGCGCAGGAGGTGTGACTCTCCCACACACGACACACATCCCGTCACCTGGCAGTGTCACTGTTGTTTTGAAGTGTTTTAATAGTTGTGGCACTGCAGCAGTGAATAGTCTTTGTGCCTTTGGGGCAGCAGTGGGCTGAAGGGAATTTCTACTGCACATACACATGAGACTTATGCAATCAGACCTCTGAATCACTGCTGATGATCACAGCCATGAAATACAACAAATACACCAGATCTCCTTATAGACCATGTTGTTACTATTCATACCATACTTGGTTTGATTTATCACTTCATGTGTATTATATATGGCTTTTTGAGGGTTTCCTCTCACTACAAAACAGTGTTGTTATTCTTAGTTTTTTGGTTAAATAAAGCTGAAATAAAATAAAATATAAATATAAATATTAGATTAAAAACTTACATGCAAATTTGAAATTTTTGCCTTGACAACTTACTGAAATAAAATAAGTTTAAACTTTAGTACTAAAATGACTGAAACTAAAACTGAAATAAAGATATAAAGTAGAAATACATATTCAATAATAAATATAATAAAATGAATAAAAATGACCATAAAATAACATAAAAATACTGAAATATTAACTAAAATTGAAATAAAAAATACAAATATAAAATAAATGCTGATTCAAAATATAAATAGCATAATAGTTTATAAATAATACCAACATTTTTAAAACATTGCTACAAAATATCTCAGATATTTTCAGAACACTTAAAGATGCGCTTAATAATTATTATTCTCTCATAATTCATCTTTAAAGTGGGTTTTATATTTATAGCAACAAGGCAGTACTGTTGTTATTCTTTATTAAAATGAAATAAAGCTGAAATAAAAAAAACTTAAATGCAAATTTGAAATTTTGCCTTGACAACTAACTGAAATAAAACAAGTTTAAGCTTTAGTACTAAAATTACTAAAACTAAAACTGAAATAAAGAAGCAATAAATTAAAGATAAGTAGAATAAAATGAATAATGACAAAAGAACATTAAAAATTACTAAAATGTTAACTAAAATTGAAATAAAAAATAAAAATATATAAAAAAGGCTAATTCAAAATATAAATAGCATAATAGTTTATAAATAATACAGAATTTTTTAAGACATTGCTACAAAATATCTCAGATATGCACTTAGTAACTGTTATTCTCTCATAATTCATTTTTAAAGTGGGTTTTATATTTATAGCAGTAAGGCAGGACTGTTGTTATTCTTAATTAAAATTATTAAGTTTTTTTGTTAAATAAAGCTGAAATAAAATAAGATATAAATATAACTATTAGAAAAAAAACTTAATTATGAATTTGAAATTTTGCCTTGACATCTAACTAAAATTAAATAAGTTTAAGTTTAAATGCCTTGACATCTATCTAAAATTAAATAAGTTTAAATAAGTTAAAAAAATACTAAAATGATAAATAAAATTGAAATAATAAAAATAGAAAATAAATGCAAAATATAAATTGCATAATAGTTTATAAATAATACTAAAATATCTCAGATATTCAGAACACTTAAAGATGCGCTTAATAATTATTATAATCAAATTTCTTCAGTTAATTCAGCCCAAATTACTTTGCATACAGACAACATTCAGAGTTTGTAGACTTAGGTGTACTTTCTATTTTTATAAGCTTAATACTTTTTAAAAAAAAATTAGATTAAATATTGAAAAACTCCCACTGACTTGATAAATTACTCAAAAATATAAATCTTACAGGCCTGTCATTGGGAAAATTCTCTAATCGATTCATGATTTGCTGCCTTTACAGTCCAAAGACGGCATCACTGAACCAAAACCTGAAATCTAAACTTCTCTAAAATATGAGCGCTATTTGCAACTTTAGAGTTACTGATACATCCTTCATATGTAATTGTATATTTGTCTGTTCCAGAACTCCATGAAGGTGATGTTTAAGTGTCTGTGGAAGAACTGTGAAAAAGTCCTCAGCACTTCCTCAGGGATCCAGCGCCACATCCGCACCGTCCACCTGGGGTAAGCGTCAAGCAGACACATCGCACCTGAGACAGGTGCACACAGTTTGAACATGCAGTCGTCTACACAGAAATGAGACAGACTGGCTCTCTTTTTTAAAGAGAAATACAATGTTAACTTTCAAATGAAAGTTTCCCTCGTTGCCTTTGAACTGGAGATGAAACTGAAGGGCCCAGATTGTCTGTCAGTCTCTAAAGATGGGGCAGCTCAGGGAGCTCTTCACTTTCTAAACACCATAACAGGAGGTAACGAGGGAACCACATTCTGATGGAAGTAGTAAGAGTGTTTTTATAGCCTCTTGTTGCTACCTGACCTTCCCATTTAAACTCAAACCCCTGTTAATGTGTTGGCACTGCTGCCCCCTGCTGGCCGCCTGTTGATGTGCACACTTAGGCCTGTGTAAGTTTAGTATTGTGTGTTTTCAGGCGAAATGGAGATTCTGACTACAGCGATGGCGAGGAGGATTTCTACTACTCGGAAATCGAGGTGAACATGGACACACTTTCGGAGGGGCTGTCTAACCTCACGCCCACCTCTCCTACCACGTCCGGCCCGGCCCCTGTCTTCCCCGTCTTGACTTGTGATGTGTCTCGATCTGAGCCCGCCCACATGATCCACACCCCACTCAGCCAATCAGCACCGTCGGCCCTGTGCCATATCCGCACTGACCACGCTTACCAGGTAACATCACTCTTCACCGCATCTGCACATCTTATTTGATGCACAGGTTCTGTTTTGGCCGCGTCTGTGTGCAGATAGTGGTGTGCTTGTATCATATTATAGGTTTGAGGAGCAGCGATGAAGTCTTCATGGACCTTTTTCAACAGTGCTTGTTTTTTGTGGGTGCGTGTTTTTACTTTGGAAACATCATATTCTTTTAAATCTCCCATGCAAGGCTCTGGTTTAGTTATTAATGCAACTCAAATTTCAGTCAAGAGAGCTTAGAGGGACAGTTCACCCAAGTAAAGGTCATTCTGTGACTTTCAATGGGGACCATTAACTGTTTGGTTACAACATTCTTCAAAATATCTTTTTTTGTATGTGTGTGTTCAGCAGAAGAATGAAATTCATACAGGTTTGGAACGACTTGAGGGTGATAGAATTCACATTTTTGCATGAATGTAATTTGTATCTTTAATATGTATTACTATAAACCCAAAATCAAAAGAAATAAGATACTATATTTTGTATGGAGAAGCTAAATCCAGTTTTAAGCATTATTTAGCCAATATTACATTATTTTCATGACAATTAATTGCAGTTTTCCATACATTCTCATTAGGATAATGTGTCTTAAAGGGATAGTTTACCCAAAAATTGAACTTTTGTCATTATTTATTCACCCTCATGTTGTTCCAAACCCATAAGAACTCATCTTTGGAAGACAAATAAGATATTTTTAATATTCTCTCATCATTCCCTAAGTCATTGATTCATTTGCGACCATTCATTCATTCATATGCAACCAACATTTTAACAAAAAGATGTTCCAAGAAATCTAATCCATATGATTCAAGCATAAAAATACTACCATAAATATACAAAAGCATAAAGAAATACTACCAAGATATATTAATACTTTACTATTTAAAATATATATAATTTGTTGCAATACTAATGAACGTTTTGGGAGGAAATGTGCTTAATTGCCAATAATATCAATTAAAAAAAAGTATGGTCCTAAAATCTGGCTTCATTTTCTTAAAATGAAACTATTAAATAAATAAATAAATAAATAAATACGCTGCCGTTCAAAAGTTCAGGATCAGTAAGATTTTAATGTTTTTTTTTTTTTTAATGGAGCCTCTTATGCTCATCAAGGCTGTATTTATTTGATCAAAAATACAGAAAAAACAGTAATATTGTGAAATATTATTGCAATTTCTAATATTCATTTCCTATTTTAATATACTTTAAAATATAATTTATTTTTGTGACACAGCATTGAATTTTCATCAGCCATTACTCCAGTCTTCAGTGTCACATGATCCTTCAGAAATCATTCTGATGTGCTGATTTATTATCAGTGTTGAAACAGTTGTGCTGCTTAATATTTTTTTTGGAACCTATGATACTTTTTTCTTTGATTATTTGATGAATGAAAAGTTAAAAAGAACAGCATTTATTCAAAATAGAAATATTTTCTAACTATATATGTCTTTAATATCACTTTTTATCCATTTAACCCATCATTGCTGAATAAAAGTATTAATTTAACTTTTTATTTATCAAAGAATCCTGAAAAAAGTATCACAAGACCCAAAAAATATTAAGCAGCACAACTGTTTCAACACTGATAATAAATCAGCACCTTAGAGTGATTTCTGAAGGATCATGTGACACTGAAGACTGGAGTAATGGCTGATGAAAATTCAATGCTGTGTCACAAAAATAAATTATATTTCGTGCGTGTGTGAGATTATTTGACTCACATAAACCTTTTTTGCAAAATGAGACTTAATATCTTGGAAAATCTTGCAAGTGCACTTGTCTTGTTTTAAGGATGTTTAGATATTTTACTGAAGAACAAGAATTTGCAGTCTGACTACATTTGGAGTTTTGTGAGAAATTTTGTCCTGAATGGAATGAATGACCTTTCTGAAATCTTTCAAACGGCCAGAGATTTACACTGAGGGTTCACTAGATTGAGGGTTCTGTTAAATACCAAAGCCAGACTACTGCATACACATGTGTCTCTTTAATTGCTGGAGTCCATTTTCTTGAAGTATTTATGGGTCGGGGTGATGAGGTCAGCGAAGGCCGTGATTTCAGGAGCCATATCTTCCCTCTGCTGCTCAGACAGTCTGTTTTTAACCATTTCTAATGTGATTGAGGTCACTGGCTTCTCTCTTCTTGGCTCTCGGTGGGTTGCGGTTGTACTTAACAGTGTTTTCTCTTTCTCTCTCTGCTGGCTTTGCTAATACCGCTTCTTACACACACTATGTTTTTCAGGCTACAACCCCTGTCAACATTCCCAGCATGCCCTCTGAACCGCCTCACAGTGAGGATAGGATTAGTGTATCCTGGCAGTCGCCCCCTGTCATATATAAAGGTCTACCGGTGAGATGGCTACTTCTTTCTTTCTTGTTTTCTTCCTCTCAGAGATGTAGTCGACAGCGTTTGTCACCTTGTAAAAAACTGAACTCACTAAATGTTGAAAGGGCAGTGATCCTGTAAGCTTGGTTGACTCCCAGCTTGTCTTTCTCTGTCTCTTGGGGTCTTTCAGAAGTTGCACTTGCATGACTTTTGGTTTCCTGTCTCTGATGCTTTTGCAAAGCAAAGAAAGTAGCTTCCAAACCCTTGTTACAGGTTGACAACAAAGGAACTGCAGACATCTAGTGCCTGTCAAAAAGACAGTTTATTATGAGTATATATTTTGATCAGGGAAGTGCTGTTATAGACCAATAAATGGCGGTGTTTGCTATTTATTTGGCCTTGAAAAGTAGCCATGAAATGTATCACTTAGAAATCAGCCAGAACACCCACAACACACTAACATTTGGGCAGAAAATGTAAAAATCACAGTATTTTTTCTAATCTAATATAATATAATATAATATAATGGTGTGAAATCAGGCATAAAACACTTAAGATAAAAAAAAAATAAAATATGAACAACAACAACAATTACTCTTTTAAATGATTTTAAAATATACACACTGTACTATTCAAAGGTTTGGAGTCATAAGTTGTTTTTTTTTCTTCTTTTTTTTTTTCTTTTTGAAAGACGTTAATACCTTTATTCAGCAAAGATGAACTGAATTAATCAAAAGTAACAAATTCATTTTTCTGTATTACAGAACAAATTCACGGGATAAAGTGATTTTGAATATATATATATATATATATATATATATATATATATATATAAAATTTGTTTTAAGGATGTTTAGATATTTTACTGAAGAACAAAAATTTTCAGTCTGACTACATTTGGAGTTTCTTGAGAGATTTTGTCCCAAATGGAATGAATGACAGTAAAGACATTTATAATGTTACATTTACATGTATAATGTTACAAAATATTTATATTTCAAATAAATGCTGTTAATCCTGAATAACTTACCACAAAAATAAATAAATAAATAAATAAGCAGAATAAGAAATAATTCTTGAGCATCAAATCAGCATATTATTATGATTTCTGAAGGATCATGAAGGACACTGAAGACTGGATTAATGATGCTGAAAATTCAGGTTTGCGTCACAGGAATAAATTACATTTTACAATATATTCAAATAGAAAACAGCTATTTTAAATTGTGATATTTCAAAATATTTCGAATTTTTACTGTATTTTATATCAAATAAGTGTAGCTTTGATGAGCATAAGAGACTTCTTTCAAAAACATTAAAAAATCGTATTTGACTCCAAAATTTTGAATGGGAGAAGTGACATATGAGATGTAAACAAGTCTTAACATTTGTGTATTTGGTTGAGCTTTAGATCACCTTTCACCTAAAATGCTTTTGCAGGGCCCGATGACTCAAATCCGCACTGTTAGCATCGGTGAGAAGAGACAGCCTGTTAACCACACCACTGTCAGCAAAACACACACCAACAACATCTCCACTTCCAAACCCACTACTGGAACCAGGTAAGCTGCCCAGATGTTTTTGGTTTTAAGATGCTTTTGAAACCTTGCATCACAGCTAAAACTGAAACTATGTGAAATGCGTTCCCAGGAAACCGCGTGGCGAAGCCAAGAAGTGTCGAAAGGTGTACGGCATGGAGAAGAGGGACCTGTGGTGCACAGCGTGCCGTTGGAAGAAGGCCTGCCAGCGCTTCACCGACTGAGCTTTATCCTTTACCCCACTTCAAAACGTGCTCTTTAATTGCGGGTGTTCCACGGACTGAGCGCCGGTGTCTCCTGCACACTCTCAGAGTGAACTTCATGAGCTGAGATGTGTCCATCAGCGGCATGTGGCCTTTTAAATGTCACTGATTCCTCCAGGCCACAAGGGATGCTCTTTTCCTACCGCTTCCATAGTGGAACACTGAGACTTTCATTCAGAAAAAAATGATAAAAAGCAAAAAAAAAGAGAAAAAGATTTGAGAAAAAAAGCTTTTGCTTCATTGCATATTAAGGCAAAAAGAAGTTTTTCTTAAGTAATCCAGAAACGAAATATTCAAAGCAGATTTTCCAGGCAGTTTATTATACTTTCATGTTTTGTGTGCATACAGCTAATAATTTTCATGATTTTAAGTGTGGCAGACTTTATACATAGCAGTTTTTTACTGTTAAAAGCTATTTTTGATGGGTATTATTGAGTATTTCAAACAGTTAACCCTCTCAAACCTGGTTGCGCTTACCGAGCAACTCAAATTCATATACGGACAGCTTCAAACAACTTAAAAATCAAACTGTTTCTGGACTTACCGCTTCATTTTGCCTACAAGCACTTTTTAACGGCCATTTAGATTTTGATCAAGCAGAGTACAGTTTAGCGGTGCATCGCAATCGGCGCGTTGAGCGTTTTAGCAAATAGTCAAGAACTGTTTCAACCCATATTGCTAAAGTAATACCTCTAAACAAGAATGAGCCTTTCGGAGAGAGCCTTTAGTGTACTTCAGCGCGAGTAGTTGTAGTGCAGGAATGTAAAATGGCCTCTCTCTCTGCGCTAACGCACCCAATCTATTCTGTCCCTCACAGATCAACTGCCTCTTCATAAGCTATGAGGTTTATTCCTGTCAGTCCACAGTATTAATTCAATGGCAGGCACTTTAACCGGCCACACTTCAGATTTAACAGACAATCTGCTGTCGAGGGAAGTCATCCCAGTCTAATGTGATCCATAAATCGAGTGTTTTCCACACAAACACACCTTCCTGCGTAACACGGCAAATTCAGGCCACATTATGCTTCCTAAGGAATGATTCACTTCTCATTCAGCATACGGATATTATTCACATAAAGGAAACGCTTGCTCTGATAATGTGTAGACGTCTTCCAACTATGCTTTCTTTTCATATCGAGGTGATCATGTGATGTCTTCATGTAAACGGACACACGCAGCTGGTGTGCACTGTGCTTTCTGACCCTCTCAATATGAGCGAAGCAGCTCTGAGCTGTTACACTGCAAATTATTATTATTGTGTATTTTCGTCTTATGTACAAATACCTAAACATCAAGATACATCTGCTTGGGAATGACTTGTTTTCTTAAAAATGTACTAAAATTAAGTGAGTTTATGCTTAAAGCAGGAGAAAAAAATCTTGTTTTCCCTTTGAATTAAGTTGATTTTTCTTAGCGCGCTGACAGATAGTTTTTCTATTTTTAAGCATAAGCTCACATTTGTTACATGTTTATATCTAGATATTAAGTCATAATATCTAAGTAAATGTATCTTAATTTAAGAATGTTTAAATATTTGTACTGGAAAACAAGACATATATATATATATATATATATATATATATATATATATATATATATATACACACACACACACACTATATTGCCAAAAGTATTGGGTCACCCCCTTCTAATGAACAGGTTTGACTACTTTAGTAATTTCTATGAGTACAAATCATAATGTTTAAGCATATAATGATATTCTAGGGAATTGTGTGCTTCTAATTTTATAGCAACAGTTTGGACAGGACCCTTTTCTATTCTAACATGACAGTGCCTCTGTGTATAAGGCAAGGTTCAAAAAAAAAAAAAAAGATTGATGGAGCCAAGTCCTAATCCAAGCTGAACACCTCTGGAGTGACTTTAAATGCAGACCTTGAGCCAAAAACTCTTTACCAAACACCAATGACTTGTATACACTATATGGACAAACGTATTGGGACACCCCCTTCTTTAGAACAGAAAAAGGCACTTCCAAAACTGTGGCAACAAAGATGGAAACATAATGCATGTATTTAAATATTGTATTTCCATCTCTGTTGCAGCAGTTTTGGAAGTGTCTAAAATGACTGTACCCATATGTACAAGTCATTGGTGTTTGGTGATGAGTTTTTGGCTCAAGATCTGCATTTAAAGTCACACCAGAGGTGTTCAGCTTGGATTAGGACTTGGCTTTCTGCAGACCAGTCAAGTTCTTCCACACTGACTCAATCAATCATTTCTTTTTGACCCTTGCCTTATACACAGAGCCATTGTCATGTTAGAATAGAAAAGAGTCCTGTCCAAACTGTTGCTTTAAAATTAGAAGCACACAATTTCCTAGAATATCATTATATGCTTAATCATTAAGATTTGTACATTCAGACGTCCAATGACTGTCAGTGTTTCATGGGTTCACTGCAAAAAAAAAAAAAAAATTATATATGCTTAAACATTAAGATTTGTACTCATGGAAATTACTAAAGTAGTCAAACCTGTTCGTTAGAAGGGGGTGACCCAATACTTTTGGCAATATAGTGTGTGTGTATATATATATATATATATATATATATATATATATATATATATATATATATATATAATATAATATAATTATTATTTTTTTTTTTTTTTTTTGCAGTGAACCCATGAAACACTGACAGTCATTGGACGTCTGAATGTGATCTGTATCTTAAAGGGACAGTTCACCCCCAAAATAAACATTCTGTCTCACCCTCATGTCGTTTCAAACCAGTTTGACTTGTGTGAAACATGGAAATATATTTTAAAAAAATGTTTTTTTGTCTATACAATTGAAGTTAGAGGGTTTGCAAACAACACTGGACCCCACTGGCTTTCATTGTATGGACAAAAATATCAGACAAAAATACCAGATGGTGAGACTTTTTTCAAGATATCTTCTTTTGTGTCCCACAAAAGAAAAAAGTCATACGGGTATGAAACAGCATGAGGAATGATGAACTTTTTTTTGTGTTAACTATCCCTTTATGGTATGTATATAAAAGAAACTCTAATTCCAACCCAAACTAATAGCATTTTTTTTTTTTGTTCAAAAAATTTTACATTATTATTTTTTTTTTTACCGTCAAGGTATGGGAATTTAATCATGTTTAAGCTTTCATCAGATCAACCAAAACTGGCAATCAAAATGTAGCTCCCAAAAAATGTAGCAGTTTAACCATTAATGATGGGAATCAAAGACACAATCGGGCAGGTGCGTAATTGCCAAATGACCGAATTCATCAAAATATATTGTCCAATCACAGCTTAGAGCAGCTTTGTCTTCTCTTTCCCAGTGGTCAGAAAGGAAAGAGCGTCCCTCTCATGATCATAACTTTCACTAAGTGCCAATGAGAAGAACAAGAGGGAAAAAATATAATTGCACTAACTTGTACTGCACAAAACGTATATTTTTATGTACCGTTTTTTTACGCAGAAATTGAAGTTTTTAAAAGCAAATGCTTAATGGTTGTCTGGCGACCGCTGTGGTTCTCTCATCGGGTCAGGGATGGGGTCTTTTTTTTTTTTTTTTTTACTGACCCTGCAACTATAAGCTTACGTGGCGGTACTTTGCGGCGTCGTGCTGGATTGGGCCTCGCAGTATGTGACGTCAGTCATGTGACTGCAGGTGACTATCATTCAGGCTTGTTTCTAGGGAACGTCACTGTCTTGATTCAAAATAAAGATTTCCTATGTTCAACATTGTGCTTTTCTTCATAGGAAAAGAGTCATGGGAAGATTTTAGGTGTCAAAAATCAGGCGGTCAGACAGTGACGCTTTAAATACGTTCATCAGTTTCATGGCTTTGATTATATGATATAAAATCCATATGAGAATGCCTTTTTGTTTTTAAAGTTCACTGTAGTGAATATAATGTGTATATATTCATTGTATATTTTGAGTTGAGGGGAAACGGGGAAAAAGAAGCATCAACGAATGTAAAATCTACAAAATGAAACGCCTGTAATCTGAGTTTGTTTTATCGGCTGTCTCACACAGATTTCTTTTATTTTCTTTCATATCAAGTAGTTAGAACCACTCAGTGTTTTTTCTTTAGTTTTCATTTTCAGTTGGCGCTTGCATTGATGCGTTTTCATGCTCTTTCAGATAAGCGAGTGTGTACATCATGTACTATTGTGAGGCAGGAGGGACGTTACTATGTGGATCATTGCGTCATTCTGCCCTGCACATTCCGATAGATGGTTTTACGTTAGTTCGTCTGAGCCTTTGTCTATCTGTTCCCCTTTATTCTAACTTCAATGACTGCCTGTTGCTTTACAGCCAGGATATTAAGCTAAACACCCAAGAAAATGTGTAGAAACTCCACTTTCTTTCTTTCTAACATTTTCAAAATGTGTTCAAAAAGCATCATCATAATAATCCTACTATTCAATACAGCTCATACGATTCTCTTTTCAGAACAACTCTTTCGGCCTTGTTTAGCTGTTGAGGTCTTGTCATTGTGTCAAGCCGTTTCTTTCTTTTCATTGTTCTTCATTGGTTGAAATTTGATGCATGTCTTGTATCATCTTTGTACGATCTTGCTTTATTGGAACCATTATTGTTTTTCAGAAGTTGACAGTGACGTGTCTAGAGTTGAGTGAATGAACGAGAGGATGGAGGTGTTGACTTTTGGTTGGTTGGTGATGAGAGTGTGATTTCTGTGGCTGTAATGTGGAGATTGAAATAAACATGGATTTCAGAAAGATTTTTTTTATTCTTTATTTGTGTAGGTTTGTGTTTTTTATGTGTGTTAGTGCAGGTCTAAAAAATAATCTCCAGTTGATGGTCTTAGAACATCTTTTGACATTTCATTGAAATTACATAATGTTTCCACAGTTAATATACACTACCGCTCAAAAGTTTGGGATTTGGGCTGCATTTATTTAATAATAATAAAAAAAAAACCCTGTAATATTGTAAAAAAGTATTCCAATTAAAAATGGCCATTTTCTATTTTAAAATGTAATTTATTCCTGTGATCAAAGCTGAATTTTCAGCATCATTACTCCAGTCTTCAGTGTCACATGATCCTTCAGAAATCATTCTAATTATTATCAGTGTTGAAAACCGTTGTGCTGCTTCATATTTTTGAATAGAAACTGCGTTTAATTGAAATAGAAATCTATTATAACATTATAAATGTCTTTACTGTCACTATTGATCAATTTAATGGATCCTTGCGAAATAAAAGTTGTAAAAAATTACTGACCTCAAGCTTTTTTAAAGGAAGAGTTTACCCAAATATTAACATTTGCTGAAAATTTACCCTCAAGCCATCCAAGACGATGAGTTTGTCTCTTCATCAGAACAGATTTGGAGAAATGAAGCATTACATCATTTGCTCACCAATGGATCCTCTGCAGTGAATGGGTGCCGTCAGAATGAGATTCCAAACAGCTGATAAAAACAATACAGTAATCCACACCCCTCCAGTCCATCAATAACATCTTATGAGGTGAAAAGCTGCATGTTTAATTTCACAACGTTATGAGTCCATAGTCCATATAACACTTCTTCCAATGAAAAGCTGTCTCGGCTGAATCAGGATAGAAATATGCACAGATCAGTTTACAAGCAAAAACAGTCCAAAACAGCTCTAAACAAATATGTTGGTGGATTTTGATGTGAGAGAACAACAGGAGATTAACCTTAATGATGGATTTGTTTATTACAAACATGCAGATTTTCGCTTCACAAGACATTAATTGATGGACTGGAGCGGTGTGGGTTACTTAGGGGAAGTCGTGGCCTAATGGTTAGAGAGTTGGACTCGTAACCTAAAAAAAAGTTGCGGGTTCGAGTCTTGGGCCGGCAGGAATTGTAGGTGGGGGGAGTTGAGTGTACAGCGCTCTCCACCCTCAATACCATGACTGAGGTGCCCTTGAGCAAGGCACCGAACTCCCAACTGCTCCCCGGGCGCCGCAGCATAAATGGCTGCCCACTGCTCCGGGTGTGTGTTCACGGTGTGTGTGTGTTCACTGCTGTGTGTGTGCACTTTGGATGGGTTAATTGCAGAGCACAAATTCCGAGTATGGGTCACCATACTTGGCCACATGTCACTTCACTTCACTTCACTTCACTTCACTACTTGTGGATTATTGTGATGTTTTTATCGGCTGTTTGGACTCTCATTCTGGCGGCACCCATTCACTGCAGAGGATTCATTGGTGCGCAAATGATGTAAATTTCTCCAAATCTGTTCCGATGAAGAAACAAACTCATCTACATCTTGGATAGTCTGAGATTTTCAGCAAATTTTCATTTTTGGGTCACCTATTTCTTTAATGGTAGTATATATTTAAAAAATAATTCAGCTTTAACACTAATCATTAAAACTACTTTCTGATTATGTCTAGCCATGGAAATGTTACCAGTGTAGTAATAAAGTAATAGTAGTAATGAAACCATTGTTAATTAAAGCAACCAAAAAAGAGAACGTCAATAAAAATTTTATACAAAAAGAAATCAATGGTTACTTCTCACACACTTCAACAGATTAACCCTTGAATGAGGTATAAAATGTGCATGAATGAGCAGTTCAGTCATAAGTGCTCCCCACTGGTTACTGCATCTGTAGGGGATATTCAAAACACTAAACCTCTGATAAAACAGATGCCAGGTAGAAAATGAATCACAGGGATGATGAATTCCCCTGATGTCAGCCGTATGACATTCTCCTCCGGTCCAGTAGGTGGTGCTGTAGTTCAGACCAGCAGTGGGTTGTCCAGTACTGCTACTCCTGCAGCCACACCCCCATCTGCATGCTCTGAGCTCTTGGTCCTCAGCAGGTGGCCCACGCACTCATTAAACACCATGTCTTTGCCTTTCCTGTGTGTGGAAAAAGTTGCAGTTATTTGCTGAATTTTAAGATGTTTGTAAAATAAAAGCTGAGGTTTTGCTGAAGAACTGCTAACAATAAACCCACCTGACATACGCTCCAAACGCGCCCAGTTCACTCAGACAGGAGTTCAGTCTCAGAGGAGCTCCGGGCCTGAGCAGGTAGTTCTGGACCGGGACCGGCTGGATCTTGTCCATCAGGATGTAAGCCATCCTCTCAGTGGAGTTCTTCAGGTTCTCCAGCACTTCACAGATCTCACCGCCATAAATGTTGTTACCTGTGGCATACAGTAAAATCTTTGAGCTAGTGTTTGTGATGTTTGCGTGTACACAAAACAGGACCTGACTTGTGATACTCACCACCTCCCTCCCTCTGAGGCTTCAGCACATACTGATCTGGATTGGCCAAAGCCATTGCTACCGTTTTATCACCTTCTTCTCCCTGTGGAAAGACAGGTCGACCATTTAAAATCTATTTCAAAAATGTAAAAAAAAATAAAAAATAAAAAATAATACTGTTTAGTAGTTTCAACAGTGGTGCTCAATCCTGCTTATGACGTTCAGCATTTCTTAAGTTTAGTGCCCTACCAAGACTATCATACACTAAAACAAATTATTTTCACAACCTAAAAAAATTTGAAATTAAAATGGAACTAAGAAATAATTGTAATAAAATAATAATTAGCAGAATACACATTTTCATGTGCTCTCTATGCTATTATTTGGTCGACAATCAGCCATAAAAGAGCCAACAAGCAGTTCGACGATGGTTTCATTCACGTGGATTATTCATATTTCCATCATGAAAACTCTCAAAATAGTTATGTTAACTCTAGAATGTTAATAGTATGACAATGTTAATGTATTTGGTTTTGGCGGACTAACTAGCTGGTGTGCTTAGTGGATGACGCAAGACGTAGGTGTAGCGTAAGCTCCGGTGAGAAGTGACGAAAGCACAGAGGAGAGAGCAAAACAAAACACCGGTCATGAATTAGAAATACAAAACGAGGATTTGTAAAGAAAAACGTCAGAGGATTGCGATATAAGCCAAGAGGAGACTGGTTTTCCTTTGCTGTAAACAAAACTTGGTATTAAAAAAAAAAAAAAAAAAAAAAAAAAAAAAAAAAAAAAAAAAAAAAAACTTAACTAGCATATTCTCACTGGAGCTTTCACTACACCTTCGTCCTACGTCATCCGCTGGACACCACTCTCTCATGAACATGCATACAACAGTTAGTGCAAACTAGAGATTTTGGTTTATAACGTTTTAAATATGGATATTTTTCTTACACAAACGAATCAATTCACTTCAGGAGGCTTTTATTAACCACTCTTTTTTGGGCTTCAAAATCTGGACACCCATTCACTGCCATTATAAAGCTTGGAAGATCCAGGACATTTTTTAATATAACTCTGATTGCATTTGTCTGAAAGAAGAGAGTCATATACACCTAGGATGGCTTGAGGGTGAGTAATTTGAATTTTTTGGTGAACTATCCCTTTAAGGGAAAGTCACACTACACTTTTCATTCCATTGACTTCCAAGTGTCCAAAGAAATTTTGCGAGCTTAAAGACTGCAGCTTTATGATGGTGATTCCTGTGTAACCCTTGAGTTTGTTTCAAGTGCTTCATTAGAGTTAGATCTAATTGTAGGGTATATCTGCTCAAGCAGGATTCAGCACCCCATTTTACAATGTTGCTCCTTTACCATGTCCAGGGTGTACAGTCCAGCGAAAGTGGCCCGAATCTGAGCAACTGTTTCGGGTTCGTCAGGGAAGAAGCGCTCCAGAACCCCTGGCCGGGCCAACTCCTGCTGCACCTTCTTAGTACCGGCGAGATGGGTACTGATGTCTGGACACTTGACAGCCAGAGAGCGCTCCATCATCAGACGGGCCTCCCAGCTCTGAAACATGCATCAGGTTATGAGTTACATTCCCAGCAACACCTAAACACCTAAAACGGATCATTTCTGAGAAGAGTCTTTCTTTACTATGGGGGAAAAACAAGTGTCCTCACCTTCTCTGAGGTGTAGTTTTGGGGCATGTATCCATTACGGAAGTAGACAATGGCAACCTCACGACCATCTCTGTAGGTTGAATAGAAAAATGAGGCCTTTAATTACATATTTGTGTGCAGTCGTGACTAAATTTCAATCTGTGTGGATTTTTTGAAGTTGGAAAAAATAGTCAGGTAATCGCTGAACATTGCCATTTCCAAGTATTCTACAATGCTAATATTAGTGTGTTACACAGATGGGAAATGTGTAAATCATAAACACTCACACAAAGAGCCTCCTGCTCTCATCCAGGGATCCAGTTCTGCAAACATCTTCAAACTGTCTTCTTATTACAGGAATATTTCTGCACATATAAAGGAACAGATCATAACTTCAGTCCCTGTAAGCTCTTGTTTGGAAGAAAAAGTAACAGATGCTTTGCTTCACAAATACCACTAATAAAGATATTGGTCACACTTTATTTAATGGACAAATTCTCACTATTAACTACAACTTTTTCCTCAATAAACTCCTAATTTGCTGCAAATTAATAGTTAATAAGGTGGTTGTTAAGTTTAGGTATGAGGTAGGATTAAGGGATCTAATACACAGTCATGTGGAATAAGCCATTAATATGTGCTTTACAAGTACTAATAAGCAGCGAATATGCTAGTAATATGCATGCTAATAATCAACTAGTCAATAGAGAGAATTGAGAATTGGTTCATAAACTAAAGTGTTACCAAGATGCTTTACTAATAACAAATTTGTTTAAAACAGAATTACATACAGTACATTAAGTACATGCTGTTCATGAGATGTACTTACTAACATAACACTAATGTAGTTACATATTAATTACATAGTAACTAATGTAAAATAAGGACTGAATCCTGATTATAGCAAAACTATCAGACTACTTACTGTACCTTTTCCACAGCTCATTCTCTACATATCGATGGTCATAAATATTCCTTTGAACATCCTCAACCAGAAACATAACCACTGCCCTGTAAGGGAAAACATCAGACATAAAGAAATTACCACTTTATCATTCTGATTACAAAGTAAACACTTACAAAGCATCAAGTGACTGTAACACTTATTTTTACAATCCAGTTTTCAACCTTTCTACTTAGCGTGTTAGTACACTATAGATCAAAAGTCTGATTAATTGATAATAAGAAATGCTGAGCATCAAATCAGCATATTAAAATGATTTCTGAAAATTCAGCTTTGCCAAAATCAGAACAAATGGTATTTTAAAACACACCTCTCAGATCCATAGAGCTCCCAGGCTTTGGCCAAACCTCTGGCGAGACCTGCTGCTGGGTTGTTGTCAAGCACATTGTTACACTCCTCTGGCAGGTTTGCGACTTTCAGAATGTGCCTTACAGAAATGAAAAACAGTGCGTCACAGCACTGACATTAACTTTTATATACTAAACATCATACAGTGATTCAGTGATGAACCAGTGCTGTTTGGAGCTTTAAATTTACCATTTAGCTCAGACTTACCGATGGACATCTGGTGTCCGTGAAGCAAGACCACCAAAGCTTGCAGCAATAGTGTTGATTTCAATCTGCCTTAGAGATGTCCCACCATCTGGACTGTGGTCCAACATGTAGTCTGAGCGATTCAAGCCCAGCACTATTTGCTTTGGAGAAGATATGAGCTATGGTTTAAATAAATGTATCTGAATAACCTATACAATAGCATTAATATTACATTTATAAGGAGTCAGAAAAGGAGATGCACTGTTGATACTGTACATGTACACTACCATTCAAAATTATACGGTCTGTAAGATTCTTTTAAAAATGTTTAAAATAAGTCTCTTACATGTATATATTATTAAAAATGTTTAATACACTTTAAAATAGCTGTTTTTAATTATTCCTGTGATTCAAAGCTGAATTTTCAGCATCATTACTCCAGTCTTCAGTGTCACATGATCCTTCAGAAATCATTCTAAGATGCTGATTTGCTGCTCAAGAAACATTTCTTATTATTATCAATGTTGAAAACAGTTGTGCTGCTTAATATTTTTGTGGAAACTTACATTTGTCAAGATTCTATGATGAATAGAAAGTTCAAAAGAACAGCATTTATTTGAAATTGAAATCTTTTGGAACACTGTCTTTACAGTCATTTTTAATCAAATTAATTCTAACTTCAAAAACTTTTGAATGGTAGTGTATAATAGAACATGATAGAATAGAACAATGTTCCTAACTAATGTGCAACATGCCATTTTTAAATAATAACCAAACTACTGGTAAACCATTATACCTGGGGATGATGTTCCTGTTGAACTTGTTTGTATATCTTGAAAAGTCTTGCTGTAAAACTGTCAACTTTGATGGTGCTGTTGAAGCAAAAATCATTTATTTGCATCATAAAAACATTTTAACATAAAAAAATGAAACATTTCAACATTAATATGTACAAAATAAGGCAATATGAAATTGGACACTCAAAGTCAACTTGTAAATCAATAGGACAGGGAATCCCAAACTTTTTTGTCAGTCAAAACCCTTTGTTCCCTAGTTTGGGAAACCCTGCAATAGTGCAATCATATCATACCTGGCCAGAGTTTCCTCTAGGAAGGCGGGATTCTGGCTGACCCGGTCCACCAACCGGTTAAAATGTGTCTGTACTGCCAGGGCTTGATGAAAGAGTGCTGTGGGCACCGGTGTGGGAAACAACGTGAACGGTGCATAACTCACCACCTGTGAACAAACAGACGTATATTCAGCATGTATATGCATGATCAAACCCTTCAGTCACTCCTGATTCTTTGAGCAACGGGTTTCTGCCCAGTGTGGACTCAACGGGGCAGAACTAACACTACATAATCCAGAAACAAAACATGGCCGTAGGACGGACGGAATTCCAGACATGACTGTGAATTAACTGCACCTCTGTGACTAGATGTTGGTTAGTATTTCCATCATAACATTGATTTGAAATCATTTTCCCTACATTTATTTTTTGGAATAATGAATATATAAAGAGTCTTAGCTAGACGTCTTAAATCTGGGTTAGGTCTACAGAGCCACCAGGGGCCTTTCCTGTAGGGTACACTGTAAAAAATATTTTTTCAAAACTGTAAATAAAAGATTACTGGAGTACATTTCAAAATACGTTTTCTATTTCAAAATTTCACATTGAATTCAATATTTTACTTGCTGTTTCTTTGTAATTACTTATGAAAG
>CM077261.1:20747793-20795293 GCA_039654775.1 Spinibarbus caldwelli | reverse complement strand
AAACAGAGCGATCATTCTTCACCATCTGAAGAAACAGAGGAGGAATCGGAGTTTTGTCCGGGTTTTAAGGATGTCGATGCATTTGTCAAGGTCGGTGGATCGTTTCAGTGTTTGAAATTCGTTATCAGTGCTGTAACTAACTAAACACATTGCAACGTGGATAGAGTACTTAGCCATGTGTGCAGACGCAGTAAGGTCTGAGATTTAGATGTGAAGCTCAGATGAATGCAGCTGTTCGCTGGTGTTTGTTTGACAGCATGGTCTGGGAGCGGTGGTCTCTGCCACGAAAGCGTCTGCAGCTCTTCCAGCAGCCGGGGATGAGTTTGATCTGTACCGCAGCTTCCCTGCCTTCCAGCAGTTCTGCGCCTCACAGGGAGATCAGCTCTTACACTGGTAAAACACCCTGTACCGTGATACACTCATCTTAATACTATAGTATTTTTTTAATATGTACCGTGGTTTTCCATTAATTTCAAATTATGCCGTCAAACTACCATGACACATGTTAGAAAACATATGGCACATTGTACATTTAGGTACTCTTTGTTGACAAACTCATGGTATATACATTGACATTTCATGCATTAGTTCATGGATCCTATACAGAAAATCCTGAAGTAAGATGTGTCTGTAGGTCTTAAATTGCCCTTCCACAAATTAAAGCCTTAAAAAGATCTTAAATCAGGGCAGAAAGTCTTAAATTCATGAAGTTGTGGCATTAAATGTTGCATACATTGCTAAAAATCAATGTCGTCTTAGTGTTTTTGTACATTTAATTACTTGAGATGATGAACATATGAAGTTTCTTTTCTGAGAAATTGAACAAAATGTTTAAAACAAGAACAAATATTTGTCAGTTGGGTATTAAAATCGTTTTCACTTTGAATTAGGTTGATTTTTCTAAGCCCGTTAGCAGATATTTATTCTTTTGAAATCAGAAGCTTGCTTCATTTTGATCAGTTTCACAGCAAACAAGATTTATGTCATTGTGCTTTTCAAGTGAATGTATCATGATTTAATATCTTTAGACATTTGCACTGAAAAAGTTTGCCATCTTCTTATAGTATTAGGGTCTTTTGGACCTCAACAGAACTTGAGGGTTGCAAGAATGTTTCACAATTTATAAATAACCTCTATGTCAGTAAAGTTAATTCGTTATGTTGTAACTAGAGAGTTGTTGTACTAATATCTGTGTATGTTTCTTTGACAGTATGAGCCAGATAATGCAGCATCATGGCTGTAGATCTCACATGAGAGACAGGAACAAACTGACTGGACTGGAGGACAAGTTTGACCTGGTGGTGGACTCAAACGATGCCATCCTTGAGAAAGTGGTACGAGTCTTACACTGTGACACCATTGAGATTTAAGCTTCAGGTCTTCTGGTTTATGTCAGTCCTTGACACCTATTCGAATCAAGAATGATAAGAGTAACCATCAAGTTTTAATAATTGTTCTAGTTCTATGAGAATAGTGAAATCCACACCACAGCTGATGAATGATAAAAACATTCACAGCCAATCAGAATCCATCTGACTTTAAAGAACTCGAGCATTTAAAGCAGCAGGCAGTATAAAAGCAGAGCATGCTTTTAATATACAGAGTGCTTATGTAGCATTATCTATATCGTTATCGTTCTTGGTGTGAATGGGCTTTTAGTCAACACCATATGAAGTCAGTTTGTTGTACCTGTAGGAATTACAAAAGGTTTAAATGTCTTGTCTCAATTCTTTTAATCTAGTCCTGCAAGTCTGTGCTGTCGTGTGTGTGTAAAATTGCTAATTGCCGTGTGATCTGTGTTCAGGGCATTCTCCTGGATGAGGCGTCTGGTGTGAGTCACACCCAGCAGCCGGTGATGCCTGCAGGATATCAGCCGCCAAAGATCGTCGTGTCCAGCTGGAATCGCAGGGTTAGTTTCTCAGCTCATCCTTCTTTTAACTTAAGAAAATATTTGTTGGAGAGAGCGATTGTCTCCTATGAGTTAGTTTGACTTGATCATGTTTTGATAAAGTCTGGCTGGTCATTGAGGAGCTGGTTCTGGCATGACAGCAGCTTTTCTTGTCCTTACAGGGAGGAGAGCGCAGGGATGAGACCTTTCACCTTCTACATGCTAAAAACATTCAGCGGCCACAGCTCAAGTTCAAGGAGAAAGTGGACAACAGCAACACTCCATTTGTCTCCAAAATTTTCATCAAACCCAATGCAGTTAAACCTCTGCCATCATGTGAGTGTTAAGAAACCCTCAGTGACAAGATCATCTTCTTTTCTATTTTTCACTGCCTTTTTGCTAATATTTATATTGCTAAGATTTAGTAGAAGTACAGTATCTGGAAGTCCAGATAATATTAAAAGGATAAATAATATAAGTTGAATAATTAATTTTAATTTAGTTCAAATGAGAGTTTAAATAATTTTCAAATTAAATAATTGATTTAAAATAGTAATGTTTAAATACTAATATGATAATATTAAAAAGAGAAATAATATACACTAAATAAAAGTGAATTTAAATGGGAGTTTAAATAATTCTAATGTTAAATAATAATTCAGTTAAATAAAAATAATGTGTTCAAATACTAAAATGTAACCAAATGTTTGACTAGATTTTGCCAACAAACACATTCGTAAGGAGAGACCGGAGGATTTGGATGTTCCTGCTGCATTGGCTGATTTTATCCATCAGCAGAGAACAAAAGAGCATGTGGACGACATGTAAGACACACATTTATGTATTTCATTCAGTGTGAAGCGGTCCAGTGTGTGTTATTGTTAGTTAATTTACATGAGAGTTTAATGTTAGTTTTGTTTTAAATGGACTGTAATGCTGTTTCCCAGGTTTTCTCACCCCTATCAGTATGAATTGGATCATCTGGTCATGCCAGAGAGTCTGAAGTGTAAACCTGATGTCCAGGTGAATGTTTTATTCATCCTGTTTTCTTTTCAGGAACTGTGATGAGTGTTTTCAATCATTGCTGCATTTTCTTTGTGTTTTAGATGTATAAACCTCTTGCTGAGTCCACTTGTCAGTTCATCAATACTTTAGATGACCTCGTTGCTTTGAATGAGAAATTAGCCAAGATGTCTGAGTTTGCTGTGGACTTGGAGGTATGACTGTTTTCATTATGCTGTTTAGTCGTGTATCACTTTAGATGTTTAATTCACACACTTTCTCTGTTTAAAGCATCATTCCTACAGAAGCTTTCTGGGAATCACGTGTCTGATGCAGATATCAACACGGGAGGAGGATTTCATCATAGACACGCTGGAGCTGCGCAGTGAAATGTACATCTTAAACGAGACTTTCACTGACCCTGACATTGTGAAGGTAATTGACTTCAATATTATGCTCTTCTATTAGATTTATCCACTTAGATTTCTGTGTGTGTGTCAGGGTTGTTAGAGTTGACTGAATCTAAAGCAAACCATAAAAATATTTTTGTTACTTGAAATTAAATAAACATTAACGGCAATAAAAAGCTTAACTTATTTTATTTAATTTAGTTGCCAAGTAGCATTTCTAATTTTCTAACTAGGTAAAACTGAAATAAAGATGAAAAACTTTATTGACATTAAAGCACACAGACACATACACACAAAAACAACATAATTTCTAAAACTTTAACTAAAATTAAATTCTTATTCATCTTGATTAAATTGATGTACTAAAATAACAGTAAAACTCAAATAAAAATTGAAAACTAGTATTGACATTAAAAAAAAATGACAAACACAACATAATTACTAAAACTTTAACTAAAATTAAAATGAAAGCTAATAGTATCACAGTAACACTGGTGTGTGTTTATGCAAGATATAAAATAATACTGTAGTTCTTAAAATAATACTGTAGCTATAGACTGAATTTTGGCAGTTGCATGCCATTTGTCAAATTTGCATATGTATAAATTAAAATCTAAAGACAAAATTTGCTCTCTTTTCTAATAATGTTCCTTATGTGTAATAAATCAGTTACCTCCAAAATGACTAAGGCTGCATGTGTGGTAAAGACAAAAAATTAACCAAAAATATCATAGCTTAACAAGTTTCATCCATCAAACAAATTAAAGTCCCACCTTACATTTATATCCAGCTGAAGGTTGATTTTCATTATTATGGATATTAAAGGGGTCATATGATGTTGTTAAAAAGAACATTATTTTGTGTATTTGGTGTAATGCAAATGTTTATGCAGTTTAAGGTTCAAAAAACATTATTTTCCGCATACTGTACATTATTGTTGCTCCTCTATGCCCCGCCTTTCTGAAACGTGTCGATTTTTACAAAGCTCATCGTTCTGAGAAGTGAGGCGTGCTCTGATTGGCCAGCTCTCCAGTGCGTTGTGATTGGCCGAATACCTCAAGCGTGAGACGGAAATGTTACGCCCCTTACCGTATTGTGATGCCGTGTCCCGGCGCGACGACACAAAAACAATAAAACACATTACAAACGAGGCATTTGTTGCATCCAGTGGGGACATAATTACTGATTATAATGACTTATACTGTTTTTTTACACATTGCGTTGTATCGTGCCGTGTAAACATTACCATATCTGCATTTGTGATCGGAGAAACGACAAACAACAAGCACTACTCTACACAGCTCAAAACTCGTGTTTGAATCGTCAGTGGCAAATTCTTTAAATATGAAAACATACTTACAGGCTGTGAGTCAGAAGCGCCAGGCTGTCCTTGCCAATTTGGAATTCCCCCACTTTATAGTCTTTGAGCACAGCTGACAGGCTACTCCCAGGTTCAGGAAATAGTCCTCTGTAAAATATGTTGCACACACTCGAATATTTAGGTTGAACTGTTCTGGAACAGTGTTGTAAATACAACTTAACCACTGATTTCTAGTTGTGTCCTCTTTTGGAAGCCCAAACAAACTAGTTTCGCTTTCACAACGAAACGCAGCGTCTCCAGGACATGGCGCCGGTGGCAGCAACAATACTACAGCGAGAATAATAGTTCCACTATTCTTTGCGTATTTGGGCGGTGTTTTGCAAATCTTCCCACACCGTGACATAGACATGTGGGGGCGTGTTTGAATGAGCCGTTTTAGGGAGGCGTGGTCGATTCTTAACTTTTATAAAGAATATCTCTTTTGTTTTGAGACTAATCTTTGCAGCTTCAGGGATCTTATCTATGCACAAACGGGTTGTAACACTCCAAAGAGAAAGGAAAACTTGAAATCGCATCATATGACCCCTTTAAATGTGCTGTAAATGCCATTTGATGATTACTGTGGTTCATGTTGTTTGTTGCATGTAACATATGTTGCTCCTGCAGGTGTTTCATGGTGCTGACTCTGACATTGAGTGGCTACAAAAGGACTTTGGTCTTTATGTGGTCAACATGTTTGACACCCATCATGCTGCACGTTGCCTAAACCTCGGCCGAAACTCCCTTGACCATCTCCTGAAAGTCTACTGCAATGTGAACTCTGATAAACGCTACCAGCTGGCAGACTGGAGGATACGGTAATCCCAAACGCTCAATGCATTTAGCACAGATTGATCCACATAGTTGTAATCCACATAAACCGTCTCTATGCATGTGTATGTTGACAGATTACTAGTTACTGTGTAGTTGGTGTGATTCATGAATGCGTTCCTCATTTATCTAATCTCATTATTTAAGACAAAATGAGCTCAAGTCCCAATTTTTCTGTTTGTCCGATAGCTGTAACAGACATTGCGGTAATATTAGTGTGTATTTTGTGTCTGTAGACCGTTGCCGAATGAGATGTTGAAGTACGCTCAGGCTGACACTCACTACCTACTGTACGTGTATGATCGAGTCAGAGCTGACCTGTATGATACGGGCAACGGCCAACCTACCCTCATTCAGCAAGTCTGGGCTAAAAGCAGAGACCTCTCGCTCAAGGTATGGACAGGTTTTTTTCATACCAAATAATTATGCACAAATAATATGAAATGATGTATTTATTTTGTTGTGGTATTCACTTTAAAGCAGTTCAACTGAACCAATTAAAAGAACCAGCTCATAATAGTGATTCAGTGTTTCAAATGAAGTTCTGAATACTTTTGAGACCATCTTATTCTTTCTCTTTAGAAATATGTGAAGCCTATTTTTACGGAGGACTCGTACATGGAGCTGTACCGCAAGCAGAAGAAGAGCTTCAACACACAGCAACTGGCGGCCTTCAGACTGCTGTACGCCTGGAGAGATAAACTGGCACGAGAGGAAGATGAGAGCACTGGGTAATGCTCCAAACCGTCTCTATGCATGTGTATGTTGACAGATTACTAGTTACTGTGTAGTTGGTGTGATTCATGAATGCGTTATTTCTCCACAGATATGTCTTACCAAACCACATGATGATGAAGATCGCTGAGGAGCTTCCAAAGTAAGTATAAAGGGGGGATATCCTAAATTTAATCTATACATTTCTATGTAAAGTTGTCCACTTGTGTGGGTGTTATTTATTTATTTATTTATTTATTTATTTATTTATTTTTTTTTTTTGCAACTAAATAATTTGATGTAATTTAGTTTTTTTTTTTTTTTTTGAGCATTTTCAATTTTCTTAACTCTTAAGGTCTTTGCACATTGAGTCCAAAATTTTCGCACGTTAAAAAATAAATACGACCACATGTTGTGTCGATCACGTTTACACACTGCCTCCGAAACCTTTGTCCATCATAAAATTCGGATTGGGTTTTATTTTCTGCATTTTTCACATCTGTAGCAAGCATTTTGACTCGGTGTGCAAGGTTTCTGTGCGTGACGATGATGAATACGAAGAAAAAAAAACACACATAACTTGGTGTGCAAAGACCTTTAGAATGAAACTTGCTGTTTTTGCTGTATACCCATGTAGACATGCACTATATGCACGATATCCTTAAAAAGTTTTTTTTTTTTTTTTTTTAACTGTTACTTTTATTTAGCAAGGATGCATTAAATTGATTAAGTGGCAATGAATAAAAAACATTTCAACAACATTTCAACATTGATAATAATAAATGAGCAGCAAATCAGCATATTAGAATGATTTCTGAAGGATCACGTGACACTGAAGACTGGAGTAATGATGCTGAAAATTCAACATTGCATCACAGGAATAAATTGCATTTTGAAATATATTCAAATAGAAAACAATTATTTTAAGTTGTAACATTTAAGACTGTATTTACTGTGTTTTTGATTAAATAAATGCAGCCTCGGTGAGAGCATAAGACAAAAATCTTACCAATCCCAAATTTTGAACAGTAGTGTGTGTGTGTGAATGGCCTGTTATGATTGGCTAACCTCCACACAGTGTCATAGTTTGCAGGACACAAGCATTTGATAATGGTTGTTTGTCAAGATGGGCCAAATTACTGAAAAGTTGTTGAAATGCAGACATGGGTGGTGAGTGACATCATAACCTTGGTGATTTCTAAACAAGCCATTTTTACAGCTTAGCGGACTAGTGAATTTGAAATCCTTTTTTCTATTATTTTAATGTTTTATTCTTGTAAAGGCTGTAAGATAGCTGTTCCTTACAGGAAGCTGTATAAACATACGTGTTGTTCACTCTAGGGAGCCTCAGGGCATCATAGCGTGCTGTAACCCCACTCCACCACTAGTGCGCCAGCAGATCAATGAGCTTCATCAGCTTATCAAACAGGCTCGAGAGACTCCTTTACTCAAGGTGTGTGCTCAGACAAACACCGTTTAGCTCATAGACTCTGCTTCTTATTTCACTTCAATTTGTAATATGAATATGGTCAATATCAGCTAATAATGTTCTCTCTTTTTAGGCAGAGGCACTTGCTGAAAAGAGGAAATCAATGACCCCTAACAGAAAGGTGTGTTGACAGATGTTCAGCATTTTTCTGTGGATCCAAACTGGCAGAAGCAGCTGTATTATTGAGTTTATTTCTAATTGCCTCTCTTGCTGTTGTCTTCTAGCCACAGACGACTTTATTCGGACCTCATGATACCTCCCGCTCGTCTGAAAGTGATTTCCTGGACCTCTCCTCCTTTGGTAGGTCTAGATGTTATGAAGACCTCATGATTTGCCTTTGTGTTATTTTAAAACCACTTATTGACGTTTTCTCCACATATATTTAGAAACTCCAACCAAACCAAGAGTTTTGTTCTCAGAGGAGGAGGATGAAAATGTGAACCAAGAGGAAAAATCCTTGCATGGCCTGATAGCTTCAGCAAAAATCAGCCTCTTTGCGGTAGGACATTTTAAAAGAATCTAAAAAAAAAAAAGTGTCTATCATTTTGCCTGTTTAGGTGTGTCAGCATACATTTGTAAGGCTTATTCAGTAGTAAAGTGTTGCAGAATTTTGAAGTTAATTTTGTAAATGTAAACATTTGTAATTGTTATTGGTCTTGCTCTTCAGTTGGATAGTTTGATTTGAGTGTGTATATGTGAGTTGAGGATGTTTTTTGTCATTTGTATTTGAGGAGGAGACGGCAGCAGTAGCTCCTGCTCATTTGACTGTGGCACAACAAAAAGCTCACAGCATCATGGAGTCGTTTGAGAACCCCTTCAGAATGGTACAGTACTTCAGTTTAGTTCATGCCTTTTGTCAAGTTGTGTTGTGTACTTATTCACTGATATTTCAACACTCATTTTCAGTATTTACCATCAAAAGACATTCACATATCGAAGAATGCCAAATATGACCCCTCTTCAAAGATTTATGAGGTATAGTTTCTTTTTGTCCTCTTTATATATAATTTATATCCCTTTATGTATCATTATGAAAATAATAATAATTTTTATATATATATATATATATATATATATATATATATATATATATATATATATATATATATACACGTAGTAATACATATAATTTATATGTAATATTTAGGTTCCTATATAATAATAAAATGTAATACTAATACATAATTTATACTTAATATATAAAATGAGTTATTTTACCATTTAATTTATTTCCAGTTTTTATTTTGTTTTCTAATTTACTATTTTTTTTTATTTACAGTTTAAGTAAATGTTGTATAAAATAGTAAATAAGTAAATTATATTTACTTGTTTTTGATTTAATGTTTATGTAATTATGTACATATTTACTATTTATTGTGATATTTGAATGTTTATGTAGTTTTTTTTTTTTTTTTCTTCTAGCAAAATAATGCCTTCAGTTTTTTAATGGTTTTAAACAGTTATTAACATGAGACACAGTGGGGATGTTTAGCATTTCCTCCTTTGACATACTTTTTTTCATGTTGAAGCTTAACAAGACAGATGTTGCAATAGACAATAAAACTGACAGCAGGTGTAGACAAATGTGCAGGAAATCATATAAATATGGGGTGTTAAGGTTGGAAATATGAAGGCACCTATAAATTTGATTTAGTTTTGATTCAGAGAGTCACAAATACTCAAATTATTCTTGATTCAGTGAAGGTGTTCAGGTTGTATTGACAACTGGCTTATATTGACTATTTTTTGTTTTGTTTAAAACAGATTCGTAACCGGTGGAAATTACAGAGTATTGAGCAGCAGCAGAAGGAGGCGCAGGAGAAACAGCAAGCTAAAGAAAAGGCCAAGAAAGCTCAAGGTACAAACAACACAGCAGTTTTATAGAAACTCTTTGTAGTCTAATGTTTGAATACACTATCTTTGTAATTTATTTGTGCATAAATCTTTGTATTTTATTTTTCAGAGAAACGAAAGAAAGCCAAACTGAGCTACCAGGAGTCGCTGCAAAACGTTCACACTGTCCGGCAGCAAGTAGCGGTGAGAAAGCTTCAGCTCACCAACTTTAGAAGCTGTATTTGTTTTTTCTTAATTTTACACTAACAGGCTTTGTCGATCTTGTGTTCTTAGGAAGCAAAGCAGGCTGGAAAGAAAAGAGAGAGAGCTGCCAGTGATGCTGGAGAAGAGAGTCTTAAACCAAAAATTAAAGTTTCAAAGACTGAAAGTGAGACACCGGTGGCTGAACAGTCGACAAAACCTGCTCAGAAAAAAAAGAAACAGAAAAAAGTTCAAGAGCCTGAAGTTCCCAAACAAGACTTTAAACCTTTTGACTACAGCCAGTCAAATTTTAAAATATTCGATGGTAAGACATCCACCTTTTTTCTGTCATTTTTCATGTGTTTTTCCTGTTGGTGTCTTCATTGCTTGCGTTTTATCCACACAGGTAAATCAAAAGAGAGTTCACAGTTTGATCCAAACAGACAAGCACATGGACCCAAGCTGAAGGTATAAACCTGTTTTCAATCTTAAAGCTTTCACTGTCACACAAATCTCAGCTTGGTTTGATTTACCTGTGCAAGATCTCTGATTTTTAGCCAATTTTGATTCTCAGAAAAACCAAAAAGTACAGAAGAAAAACGCTGTGGGAGGCAGGAGCATGTCTTATTTACCCAACAAATCTGACAGGTAACACAGCTGAAGAAATTAATCATTGCTGGATTTAAAAAAAAAAAAAAAAAAAAAAAAACATTATGATGGGTTTATTTCTGTTTGCAGAGGGTTTCGCCACAACTGGCCCAAGAGATAGACGTCATCAACTGGTGGCTGTCCTTCCCCTATTTTTGGTTTCCTTTTTAAAAGCGTCCTTTATAACATTGATATGTTTTGACGACTGAATTATCTGTCATGACAGATTTCAGTTTCAGTACAGCGTTGTGCTTGTACACGTATTAATTTGTGGTATTTGATCCGTCATTAAAATGTAATTTTAAAAATTTTTCTCTAAGTCTTACGTTTTTATTTGAAGTTTAGATATTTAAGATTGTTTTTTTCTCTGCATAATTGAATTGAAGATAGGGAAGGAATTTTGTAATTTTTTTTATTTAATTTTTTTTTTTACAGAAATATTTTTTGTTACACCGGTTGAAAGTCTCTTCACATCCTGATAGCGATCAATAATTGAAGCGATCTGTGGCAGGCATAAAATGTTTGTCCAATCTTGAATTCGGTCCGAATGCAGTGAAAGGACGTCCTACTTGCCTGTCAACCTATATATTTGCATACCTCAGCGCAGCCAATAGTGAGCGTTTGGGACGTGGCTAATGTCGCAAGCCAAACCAAATGGAAGCAACTTGGCATTCTAAGATCCTGAGCTAGGTGACACGGCAATAAGAACAATGTCTCGTTCCCCATTCTCTTTCAATTCGGTCACTCTACATTGCTATGAGAACGTATAAAATCCCGCCATGTCACAGCGATGGAGCCTGGCTCGACTAAGTATGTCAAGTTTAATATCCAGAGCCGTACTGAGAGCGGCAATGATATTGGCGCTCTTGGTAAACACCGCTCAGGTCTACAACTAGACGATGCCCCATCACACCAGGGGTGGCGTTAACTTCGTTGAAACAGAGAATATGAAATGGCGGCGGCTTCAGCGCTTTCACATATAGATTAGTTTAAATTGTTTAATTTCAATGAAATCATGTGTTATGATGCAACGGCCGCACCGGTGCTCAATAAGCAGAGTATGATGGTGATCACATCCTAAAAGATGTGATGAACTATATATCATAACAATGTGATAAACTGATAGGGACAGCATTGAATTGGTGGTGCGTCAATACAGGGGTGTATACGACCTAGTCGAAACCACTGAGGCACGCATCTCAGATCATAACTGAGGCTGAGTAGGCGCGTGTGCTGCTCGCACTGACAGCACATGTGAGGCAAGCGACGACACATGTAGGTTATAAAACCTCGCAAAAGTGCTGGGTGACAACCAGCCTGCCACCATACAAATGTCCTGAATAGATATGCCATTTGCCTAGGCCCACGAGGACACAAGTCCGCGGGTTGAGTGGGCTCGAACCCCTATAGGACATTCCACACCCTTAGAGCTATAAGCCAAAGCAATTGCATTGACGATCCAGTGTGACAGCCTTTGTTTGGACACAGGCAGGCCTTTTGTGCGTACTCCAAAACATACAAATAGCTGCTCCGAGAGTCTGAACTGTCTAGAGCACTCGATATAAGTGTGATAAGAGTGTATTAAGCGGCTCCGCCCCAGCCGGTATTTCAGGGCGGAAAGCAGATAGTGTTATGACCTGCGCTTTAAATGGAGTCGAAAGCACTTTAGGCACATAACCTTTTCTAGGCTTCAAGGTGAGTCTGCAATCACCTGGCCCGAATTCAATACACGAGTCGTCAATTGAAAGCACCTGCAGGTCGCCAACTCACTTAACAGAGGCCAGCGTGAGCAGGAGGGCTGTCTTGAGAGAGAGCGCTTGCAAGCTCACTGATTGTATGGGCTCGAACGGGGGTCCCGTGAGAGCATCAAGCACAAGCACCAAGTCCCAAGTGGGTAGAGTGGAAGGGCGAGGAGGGTTCAGCCTTCTTGCTCCTTTAAAAAATCGTATGATCAGGACATTTCTGCCGATCGGGCGATTTTCGACATGCGTGTGAAAGGCTGTTATAGCTGCCACATACACTTTCAATGTGGATGGCATACAACCACTATCAAATCACTCTTGAAGGAAGGCAAGAGCTACCAGCATCTCCAGCAGTTCTGGGAACCATGGCTGATTGGGCCATTTCGGTGCCACTAACAGAACAGATTCCTTTTCCTCTCTGATTTTGCAAAGCACGCGAGGCAGAAGTTTCACTGGAGGAAAGGCATACTTGTGTACTTTCGGCCAGCTGTGAGCTAGTGCATCCACTCCCAGGGGAGAGTGTGTCAGTGAATAAAACAGTGGGCAGTGAGTGTTCTCCGCTGATGCGAAGAGATCCACCTCCGCCCTGACGAATACACTCCAAATCATATTGACTGTCAAAGGGTGTAATCTCCACTCCCCGTGGATTACCCCGCACCTCGACAGTAAGTCCGCACCGTAATTCAGGCGTCCGGGGACATGTACTGCCCGGATGGAGAGGAGATGTCGATCTGCCGACAGAAGGAGGTCTCTTGCCAGCCGCAGCAGTGGTCGCGAGCTCACACCGCCATCACTGTCCGTCCTGATGAGAACTTGACGGTGGAGAATGTTCGGGAGAAAGCACTCAGCGCTAGGTGTACAGCATGGAGCTCTAGACCGTTTATGTGCCACGACTTCTCCGTTTCTGACCATGTCCCGAAGGCTGGCCTGCTATCGTATACGGCTCCCCAGCCCGTGCTCAATGCATCCATCATAACATTCTTTCTCCTGATCACTTGGCCAATAAGAACACCCTGCCGATACAGTCATATTGCGCCAAGGGGTCAGCGTATGCAAGCAGTCGCGCGTCACTTTGATGTGCAAGGTGCCTGTGCGCCATGCGCTCTGTGGCACCCGGCTCTTTAGTCAGAGCTGAAGCGGTCGCATATGTAGGAACCCTAGTTTGCACACTGTCGAGGCGGCAGCCATCTGGCCGAGCGTCCTCTGAAAGCATTTCAGCGGGGGAGAGCGCCCTAACTTGAAAACTGCAAGAGAGCTGATCAGTTTTTGTGAGTGCTTCTCCGACAGATGCGCTCGCATATTGAATTCAGCTCCACTCCTAAAAAGGAAATGTTCTAGCTCGGTACCAGCATGCTCTTTTGCATATTTACAGTCATTCCTAAGCTCTGAAGATGAGCGAGGAGTCTGAGCTTGTCGCTGTGCAACGCGCTCTCTGATTGGGCTAAGACTAGCCAATCGTCGAGATAGTTCAGGATGCGCATTCCGCTCTGCTTCAGAGGAGAGAGAGCAGCATCCATGTATTTCGTAAACGTACGAGGGGCCAGGGATAAACCAAAGGGCAGGACTGTGAATTGGTACGCTATCCCCTCGAATGCAAATCTCAGGAAGTGCCTGTGGCGGGGGGCTACCTGAATGTGAAAATAAGCATCCTTTAAATCCACGGAGATAAACCAATCTCCCGGTCTGATGCGTGAGAGGATGTGTCTCAGCGTAATCATTTTGAACAAGCGCTTTGAAAGCGCGCGATTCAGTGGTCTCAGGTCCAAGGTTTTTGTGGAGTCTGCCATCTTTCTTTGGCACCAGAAAATAACGACTGTAGAAGCCGTTCTCGCAGTCTGTGATGGGCACTGTCTCTACAGCATGCTTTGCGAGAAGATTGTGTATTTCCTCTCGCAGAACTGAGGCATTTCGTTCCCGTACAGTGAACATTAACACACTGTTGAAACGGGGCGGTCTGCGGAAGAACTGAAGCGTGTAGCCGTTCTTTATTGATTTCATAACCCACTCTGATACCCCTGGCAGTGCCTACCACGCTTCTGTGAACTGTGACAGCGGGCGAGGTGAACTGCACACCGTGAGGGATAACTCGCCGTTGGGGGGCAGGGAGTTTAGTACCACACGAGTGTGAGAGTGAGTGATGGGGGAGAGGGGAGTGAGAGGAGGAAAACTGCCCTGATATTGAGGTGAATTTTGTATGTTTTTCGACTTAATTGCACTGCATAGTGGAACAGTCAAAACACAAACATGACAATTGCTCTCGCCACCCACAACAGGCAGGGGGGCATGGTGAGCACACACAGCGGAGTGAGCGGACTTCTTCAGTGGCTCGTCTTTGGTGCTGGGTGCAGCTTTCCTCCTCCGAGAGACAGCATCAGGAGCACGGCTTTGATTCCGGTGCCGGTGGCCTGCCGTCTCTGTCAGGGCGGGGTCTCTGGCCCTTCGAGCCCTGACGGCGTTTCGGCCACGGCTGCCTTGATCTCACCGCAGGCTCATGTTCACACCAAACAGCAGCAGAAGCGGCGTGCGGTCTTCCCGCGCGCTGCACTGAGGAGGAGCGGGAATGCGCAGGAGGATTTGCGCAAGCGCGCTTTGGCAGGAAGTGGCTAATGGCGTTCGACTGCTTCTGCGCTTCAACAAAGCGCTCTGTGAACGTCTCTACCGCCACTCCGAAGAGACCTGAGGGATTCACAGGAGCCTCCAGAAGGGCCGTTTTCTCTGAGTCCTTTAACTCGGTCAGAGTAAGCCACAGGTGACAAACTAGCACCACAAGATTCCCCATATTGCGGCCGATCGCCACTTGGTCAGAGCCGTCCACAGAAGACAGGAGGGAGGATCCCGGTTTGTGCACCTGACTGGTGAGCAGTACGTTCCACGACTTTATCTCATCATGCACCCCGGGAAAAAAGGGGCCGGGTCTCCGCGGGGTGTTCTTTCAGCCGCGATCCGACTGGAGGTACCACTCGTCCAGACGGCTTCTAGCCGGCTCAGCAGGAGGCGCCCACTCCAAACCGAGCTCATCAGCTGCCTTGGATAGGACGCTTAGGAGCTCGACATCTTTGTGATGGAGGTCCCCCGCGTTGCAGCCGTGGGGCTCAGTGTAATTCAGCGGGCTGTTAGACCACTCCTCTCTCGCAGACGTTGCCACCGAAATGGCATCATCCTCCTCTTCAGTGCCCTCCATGGCACCGAAGGACACCACATCTTGAGTGTCGGGGGAGGGGCAGAGATCAGCGGTCATGAAGCGCACTGGAAGGGGACCTGCAGCAGGGGGGTGAGGAGCGCGTGGGCACTGAGCCGGCGCGGGCTCGTCACCTGACCCTGACAGATCCGCATCAGAAGCTCGCGGCACTTTCCTCCTTGGCTCGAAAGAGGCTGCAGAGGAAAGGCACAGCAGAGTTAGTTGGGCGAGTTCATTGCCTTGGACGATGGCCACATGGAGCCTGAGTCTCCGGAGACTCATATCTCCGCAGTGGGGGCAGTCCGACCACCCAAGCGCCGCCTCTGCGTGGAAGCGACCCAGGCAGAAGACGCACAATTCGTGGCCATCAGAAGATTCGATTGGCTCCGCACAGGAAAGGCAATCGCGAGTCATCCTTGTCCGAGTCCGAAGCTCACCGGAACACAGCAGGGGAAAAGAAGGCGTGTCCGCTGCAGCGTGTAGATCACGGTGAGTAGTTCTTTCTTGATAGGCTTCTTGCTTCTCGTAGAAGGTTGGCTGAAGGAAAAGATTCTGAATGGATGACGTACAAGCGCTGCCTTATATAGAGTGGGACTCCCGCTCTCATTTTGCGTGCTTGAACGCAATTGGCCAGTTTCACTAGCGTGATTCAATAAGGAGTCAGTAGTATTTGAGGAAAGGGTATTTCCCATAGCAATGTAGAGTGACCGAATCGAAAAGGAACCTAAAACACTTTTTGATACATTAAAGTGTGCCAACTTTCTTTGAGAAAAAAAAAAAAAAAAAGTAAGAATTTCTTAATTTATCTTGGTTTAAGAATTTATCAATGACATTCGTGCAAATATAATATTATATAGCATTTTTTTTCTGCAGTACATACCACAGCCTCTGGATGGCACTGCAATATAACAGCTCTACCTTTATTATCAAAAACTACTGTGCCAGTCATTCACCTTGCCACGTGTAGAGAAACATACAGCCTGGCAAGATTATATAAAATGGAAATCTTTAGTTCAAATGTCTGTCAAAGTCATGTGGAGGAGAAACTGTGGTTTGATGTAACAGTTAGCAGTCCTTGAACTTCTCAAATCAATTCTCGTTTTTAATATCTAAAGCCATTTCAAGACTCATTAGTACTACACAGCAAGGTTGTTCAAGAACATAGCTGGTATAAATATTCCTCTGCACACTGAGAGCAGACCACGTGCAGGCATGCACAACCCTTCACTTCCTGCTGCTCAAGACTGCGGTTCTTTTCTAAACAATAGGTGCAAAGACTGACAGGAAACACCTCAATCAAGATGCTTTTGTCAGCTTCTACAAATACAAAGATGACCTTGTTTTTTTGCTTGAGTTTATTTTAAAGAACAGAACTGATGTCAATATGTCACAAGGGATAGTTCACCAAAAAATGGAAATTATTTTTCTCACCTTCATGTTGCTCCAAACCTGTATGACTTTGAACACAAAAGATGATCTTTTAAAGATCTTTTGAAGAATGTTGATAACCAATCTATTAAGATTCTCATTGATTTCCATCATATATATTTTTTAACCATACAATTAAAGTCAATGGGAATTGAAACTGTTTGGTTATCAACTTTCTTCAAAAGATCTTCTTTTGTATTCCACAGAAGAAACTCAAACAGGTTTGGAATGGCAGTTTTCATTTTTGGGTCTTTAATATTTTGCTTTAAGCAACCGTATATATTTACAAAGATTCACAACATTGTTTAAACCATAAATACATATTTTGTTTGGCATTTTCAATAAAAAAATGACATGAAACTCTCTGATATCATTGAAGCTTCCTGATACCAAAGCTTCTTTGTACTTCTTGTGATGCATCATTCAAGTACAACACTGATAAAGTTCCAGAAAGTGTGAGTGGAAATGGATGCATACGCCACCCAGCTGTGTTCCCCCTCCCACTCACAAACTCCTCTGTTGTTCTTTCCTTCAGACGTTTTCTCTTTCATGTCCTCCTGGAGTGCGTCCACACAGGAAACTGTGACACCTTTGTCTCCAGCACCCACTCTGGAAGAACAGCAATGAGTCAGTGCGCGCATCCGGGAACTTCATCCGATACCGCTTTTGCTCTTAAACAGTTTTTACGCAGAAATACACGAACGAAAATAGACGCTTAGATGCGTTTTGGTTCATTTTTCGTGTCTGGGTCAGTTTCGGTAAAGTGTTTTATCCCATGTCACAGCATCAAGAGTCCAAAGCCATTCAAACACTTGTCCTCCAAGTTTCAGGACAGCCTTCCACTCGTGTCCCAGAGCTGACAGCAGTCCTCACATTCCTCCGTCATGTAGAGGTATGAGTTAATGGCCTCCTTCAGGCCTTCGCTCACTATTGAGTCCTCTGCACCTTCTTTACTCTGCCCGAAGATCATTGAGCTGTGAAGAGAACTCGATTAGAAACTGCTCTACTAGATTTTGAACACACAATATTACTAGTGTGTCATTTAAGATATAGCTCACCCAAAAATGTAAAACCGGAAAATTCTGTCATTATTTACTCATCCTCAAGTTGGTTCCAAACCTGTGTGAGTTTCTTTCTTCTGTTGAACACAAAAGCTATTTTGAAGAAGGTAACTAAACAGTTGATGGTAGCCATTGACTTTAATGGTATGGAACAAAATATCATGGAAGTCAATGAGTACCAGCAACTGTTTAGTTATCATCATTCTTCAAAGTATCTTCTTTTGCATTTAACAGATGACACAAAAACTCATACAGGTTTGGAAAAACTTGAGAGTGAGTAAATGCCAGATTTTTCATTTTTGGGTGATCTATCTGATTAAAGTGGGTAACGTACCTGTCCACATCTTTCCAGTTTATAGTAGGCCTCCTCACGGCAACCGGAGGCGGGCCGGTTACCACTGGAACGTTGTTGGATCCAATGATGAAGCACGGTTCCCCGAGAGTACAGCACAGCCCGTCCGATACTTCTGAGGGACAGTTAACATTTAAACTCTGCCCACAACATATTTCTGAATGTTCAGCCTATATTATATGTATGTGTATGTATATATATGTGTGTGTGTGTGTGTATATGTATGTATGTGTATGTGTGTATATATATATATATATATATATGTGTATGTGTGTATATATATATATATATACACATACACACACACACACACACACACACACACACACAGTAGTCAACATTTGAAATGGAAAAAAAGGGTTTAGCGAAGCCGACTGAAGAGTGTCAGTGAATGAAATATCACAGTTTTTCATTGTGCTTTGAAAATGGCACCGGATAGCCTAGATTTATGCTTTGTTCAAATAGAAATCTTATATAGTATCACAGTTTGTCAATCTAAAATTGTAATTGTACGCAAATGCGCGGTCTTTATTTACACAGTGCATTTTTTATTTTGGTCGTGCATGCACACCGGTGGACCACTTATGTGCACCCCTGTGTGTATATGTATATGTGTGGTTGCTAATGAGTTTTGGTTGCCAGTACTATGTACTTAACGGCACACTACATAATTAACCACAATTTATTCCACCACTAAAAATGTTGTCGAATAAAACAGGTTTTTATAGAGTCCACCTCTCATGTGAGTACATGATTTAAACATTTCCTCAAAACTATTAGTCAGTATCATGTATGACATTAGTAATAAGCACAAACCCAGCAATGTCACATACAATCACTTGGGTGCCAGTAATGAGTTACTGGCTGTATCTGTGTGTGTGTGTATACCTGAATAGTGTGCGACCAGGTCTGAGAGGGTCCTGAAGGTGAGTCTGGGAGAAATGTAGACCCAGCCGTTCTCGATGCAGCTGATACGGTAGTGTTTGACAGAAGCGTGTTCATGCGAGCTGCTCCTACGTACTGACAGAGTGTGGTTACCTGGGTAAAAAAAAAAAACAAACAAAAAAACACATACATTAATACAAACTGGATTTGATGTTTTCTGGGTGTTTTTTAGGTTTTTGGACTGTTGCTATGTGATTGCTGGAACATTGCTGTGCAGTTGTCAAGTAGGGCTGAAACGATTAGTCAACAACAAAATGAATTGTCAACAAATATTTTTGTTGACTAGTATCTCATATGATGTAATGTAAGGGCCTGCAATAACGTCGTTTGACCAGTGTGGCGCTGTAGCCCTCCTGCATGCAATCCAATAGAAGACATTTATGAGACGTGCAAACGAAGCCCAACCAGTAGCTAAACAAAAAAATGCTGTCGTGTAAAGGCCATGCAATCATGGCGAAGTACTTTTTCACTCTTCAGTTAGGGGTAAAAAGTAGTTTGATATAAGCTAGCAGTGGTTTACTGTTAGCGAATACCCCAACGCTACTGAGAGCATTTAGATTAATATGTAAATGTGTCGTGCGCTTTCCTCTAAATAATGAAATAAACATAACAAACATGACAGCATTGAGAAAACAGCTGATCAGAAGGCATCTGATCATAGTGATGTGGATTTTTGCACAAGCTCTGCAATTGGCACTCCAGTAAAGTAACGTTATGTTTATTTAAATAATGCAATAGATTGCTTTAAAGCATGCAGCTTTACAGTATTAAACATGCAAAAACAATGCCACTTTCAATTAGAATTACAACTTGATTTTCTGCTATAAAGCAGCTCTATATGTTTATGAATATGTATAGAATAAATAAAAACATTAATATTTTAACGAATTGCAATAGCTGAATAATCTATCAAAGCCTACTGATTAACTACCGGTGAAATAATTGACGATTAGTCGATTAATTGCTCTAATGATCATTAGATTAATCAATTATCAAAATAATTATTTGTTGCAGATAGTTGTGACCGCTGTAAGTAGGGCTGGGCGGTATGACGGTATATACGGTTACCACAAAATAAAATGTCAACCGTAACAATTTTTTTTTTATTCCATGTATACCACGAAACGCAAATAAGTGGGCACATTTGGGGGTAGTTAATCTAAAAGTTGAATGTGTTTTTACTAAATAATTCATCAAATAAAAAAAATAAAAAAATCCAACAAGGTGAAGTACTTTTCATTTCTAAAGTATTTGTTTATTTATTATTATATAAAGCCCTTTTTGTTGATTTTCAGAATTACTACATATATAAATAACTATATCATGAAATATTTTGTTACCGTGAAATAAAATTAGTCATACCGTGAAATAAAATTTTGGTCATACCGCCCACCCCTAGTTGCAAGTGGCTTAGCTAATTGTAGAAAAACAATAATGCTAGTAATATAACTAGCATTAGTGTGCAGGTACCTGGGTAGGTCTCGCTCTCTCTGATAAGGAAGGATCCGGGCTGATTATGGGGGAGCAACAGCAGTTCCTCTGCTTTCTGTTTGCTGAGACCCACAAACTGCCACCTGCATGAACGCACGAACACACAAACACACACAGATGAGTGACAGAGCTGAAGGAAAAAGTAGTAGGTAGAATCAGAGCATCATGTGATGAGTGAGTGATCAGCGGGGTCACTGTGGGTACAGTACGTCCCCAAACTGATAATCAAATCACACTGTACCTAGCTGAGCCCACTCTACAGAAACTAAAACTGACATCACCGCCTCTTGAGGAATAACGATGATGTCACTTATGGAACACACTCCACCAGACCGTGGGTGTGATGTCATGACGTACTGTATGCACACTCTAAACCAATAGAAAGAGGTGATTTTCAGAGTGTGAGAGTTCAGCTCACCTGTTGTACACTTTGGCAGTGTAATTGCTGGGGATGTAGCTCTCATTTCCTGTGGCTGATGAACTGACTTTCCACCACTCTCCCTCACTGTAACACACAATATATCATCAGATAATCAGCCCGATCAGGCACTTTCCTGTGATGAGGTACCACTGTGCAACAACACACTTACTCTGACAAAATGTTGAGCCTCTCTCCCACTCTGATAGTGCAGTCACCTGGTCCTCTGGACGGATAGTCGTACAGGGACACCACCACGAATCTACCGCTGTCTGCACACAGATCAAAACACCTTTAGACCAGTTGGTTTAGCATATTATATAAAGAGAGCTCCTCAACAAGCCACATGACTAACAATGTAATTAAGAAAAAGAAACCGTTAAAGTTGTCTATAGTGAAAAATTAAATGTGCAATTTTAAAATGTATGGTTTTTGGAAGTAAAAAGTATGAATTATCATGTAATATAGTTTTAATGCATGTAATTTTACAGTACATGATTATAAAATAATGCTTTTTGGAAGTTAAAATATGAGTCACCTTACAACTGATGAAAAAAATTAAATGGCTTTTGAATTAGATTTTATTTTTGCATTTTCTGTTTTCACTTTAATTTTAGTTAAAAGTAATTTTGTTTGCACTTTTGTCATTATTTTTAAATGTCCATATAGTTTTTATAAAGTTTTATTATTTAGTTTTAGTTTATTTAGTTTTAGTTATTTTAGTACTTAAAACCTGTTAACTGTCACTGGCCCACCGGTGAGCCCACTTGTCATTAGTGTGCAAGAGTGCACCTGAAAAATCTACAAAATAACAGGAGTTCTGACCTTTGTCACAAAAAGTCTTCTTCGTTGCCTTTTTCTCTATCACACTTTAGAAATCATGAGAAATTATATATCAATTGAAAACTTAAAATCTCAAAATTCATCCTTTGAAAACCATTTTAAAATCAGACATTGCATTACCATGAAAATGGAACATCAAAATCATGTTACAAAATGTTTTCGTTCATGAATTATAAAAAGTTAAGTTTGGATATTTCACTTTCACATCTATGTTCAAAAATGTGAGTGACAGTTAACAGGTTAAACTAAATTATTTATTTTTTTTAAGTAATGGTTTTTAATCATTAATGATAATAACCGTGTGAATCACATATTATATTTTGTTTATATATCACTGGTTCATAAACTTATTTTGGTTATCAATTATGTACATAAGGGCTATGCTACATTTTATCTTTAATAATGCGTATGACCCTGTGCAAGTCTATATACTGTACAAGTATTGGTCAATTTTTTACAGACAGGCCACTTATGATGAACTCTGATTTATCAGATGGATTTCTGTTTTACTACCAGTATTATTATGGTGGTTATCAGTACATTTTAATTTACAAATCAGATTTTGGTCAGTTCAAGTGGATTGAACTGATGCATTAATATTTTATCAGTTCATAAAATATACAGCAGCTGCCATTCTGTAAGACCCTCTCATTGTACTTTCTGGCAAACTCAGCTGTAATTTTTTAACAATAAATTTAACATGATATTTTTACAGCCTATCATTAATGTTCACAACAGTATGGCACTGAAATTCTTACCCTTAAGTACATTCAAGTACCACTGAATGTTGCAACAGTCAATAAAACTTCACTTGTGAATCCATAAGCACATCTGAATGAGCTTCACTGTTAGACTTATTTACATTTAGTCCTGCATTTCTAAAATCACCTTGTGCATATATATAGTGTGTATTGCACTGATGAACTCACCCATGGTCAGCAGGTCAGTGCTTTCCTCTGCGTCCAAGAGAACAGCATGTGCGCTGGATCCACGCTGGTCTTTACTGGGCCGACTGCCCATGCTGCTCTGGAGTTTTCAGGCACACAGTGCTGAAGGGAACCACAATCTAGGAACAGAAGAGCAAGAATATTTTAGCATTGATTGATTTGAATTGATTTCTGTTTTACATTAAAGAAAAACAAAACAAAAAAAAAAAAACAAATCTGACATACAGTTTGATCAGACCATGGCTTTCTTATGTCACACTTTGAACGTAAGGAGGAAGGATGCTAACTAACCACTTGTGTACTTTGTTGAAAACTTTCCATCCGCACTTTCAGTATCACGCACTTATTTACTTTGGGTAAAAAAAAGAAAAAAAAAAAAAAAAGGGGTGGCCATTCTAAAAACAGATCTGGTAAAATGCTGAGAACTTTCTACTATTTTCTGTCATGCTCAGTTACATCACAACAGTACAAGCCACAGTTATTTAAGCAATACATGTGCACCTGAATAAGCAGCATACAGGTTCATCTTAATAAATTAAAATGTCGTGGAAATGTTCATTTATTTCAGTAATTCAACTCAAATTGTGAAACTCATGTATTAAATAAATTCAACGCACAGACTGAAGTAGTTTAAGTCTTTGGTTCTTTTAATTGTGATGATTTTGGCTCACATTTAACATAAACCCACCAATTCACTATCTCAACAAATTAGAATACTTCATAAGACCAATAAAAAAATAAAAATAAAAAAATAAATAAAATTTTTTTAGTGAATTGTTGGCCTTCTGGAAAGTATGTTCATTTACTGTATATGTACTCAATACTTGGTATGGGCTCCTTTTGCTTTAATTACTGCCTCAATTGGGCGTGGCATGGAGGTGATCAGTTTGTGGCACTGCTGAGGTGGTATGGAAGCCCAGGTTTCTTTGACAGTGGCCTTCAGCTCATCTGCATTTTTTTGGTCTCTTGTTTCTCATTTTCCTCTTGACAATACCCCATAGATTCTCTATGGGGTTCAGGTCTGGTGAGTTTGCTGGCCAGTCAAGCACACCAACACCATGGTCAGTTAACCAACTTTTGGTGCTTTTGGCAGTGTGGGCAGGTGCCAAATCCTGCTGGAAAATGAAATCAGCATCTTTAAATAGTTGGTACGCAGAAGGAAGCATGAAGTGCTCCAAAATTTCTTGGTAAACGGGTGCAGTGACTTTGGTTTTCAAAAAACACAATGGACCAACACCAGCAGATGACATTGCACCCCAGATCATCACAGACTGTGGAAACTTAACACTGGACTTCAAGCAACTTGGGCTATGAGCTTCTCCACGCTTCCTCCAGACTCTAGGACCTTGGTTTCCAAATGAAATACAAAACTTGCTCTCATCTGAAAAGAGGACTTTGGACCACTGGGCAACAGTCCAGTTCTTCTTCTCCTTAGCCCAGGTAAGACGCCTCTGACATTGTCTGTGGTTCAGAAGTGGCTTAACTAATTCCTTGACACGTCTGTGTGTGGTGACTCTTGATGCCTTGACCCCAGCCTCAGTCCATTCCTTGTGAAGTTCACCCAAATTCTTGAATCGATTTTGCTTGACAATCCTCATAAGGCTGCGGTTCTCTCGGTTGGTTGTGCATCGTTTTCTTCCACACTTTTTCCTTCCACTCAACTTTCTTTTATCATGCTTGGATACAGCACTCTGTGAACAGCCAGCTTCTTTGGCAATGAATGTTTGTGGCTTACCCTCCTTGTGAAGGGTGTCAATGATTGTCTTCTGGACAACTGTCAGATCAGCAGTCTTCCCCATGATTGTGTAGCCTAGTGAACCAAACTGAGAGACCATTTTGAAGGCTCAGGAAACCTTTGCAGGTGTTTTGAGTTGATTAGCTGATTGGCATGTCACCATATTCTGATTTGTTGAGATAGTGAATTAGTGGGTTTTTGTTAAATGTGAGCCAAAATCATCACAATTAAAAGAACCAAAGTCTTAAACTACTTCAGTCTATGTGCATTGAATTTATTTAATACATGAGTTTCACAATTTGAGTTGAATTACTGAAATAAATGAACTTTTCCACGACATTCTAATTTATTGAGATACACCTGTACAGCAAAATCAATAGATTAAAATGATTCAGTATGCAAATAACAGATCAAATATCACTAGCTAAGATGAAACCATTATATAATGTGACTCATTCTCATATGACTCTTATATTCTGATCAAGCGACTGTAAAGTGCTGAGCTTCAGCAATCTTCTACTGCCTTCCCACAGGGTCGGTAAGAAAAATGATCACTGTAAATCATTTAAAGGAAATCAGCTGGTTTGATGAACTTGATAGTCTGATCAAAACAAACTACATATTTTCCAAGAACATTTAGGCGTAATGGTTTTTTCATGTGCTAAAATACCATCAAGACCTACCTTTCTATAGCTATAATTCTTATTATGTTATTACATTGTAATAACCCTGCAATTTAATTCCTGCAATTAATAATTTTAGTAAACACACGATGCCACCAGCGCTATGAATTCAGCACCCTCATAAGCCTAATGTTCTAATAGCATTCATTAGTGACCTTCGAGGGGCATTTTTCCATAAACTGTAATGCAGTGGCACTGGTCTCATAGCTATATGATATTATGGAGCAGATGGTCACCTGGTACCATAGATGAGTCTCACTAGGTCATCAGGGTCTCCAGGTCCAAATTACAGACCTCATACCCCATGCACCAAAATAACATGTGCATAACTGATTACATGTGCTACATATGAACACAGCTATACTGGAGTACATCGTACAGGCTATAACGGCACAATCACACGCAAACTAACAAACCGACAACTAAAATGCAGCCGTTTAAAGACATACTCTAGATATTTGACTGATGTTTAATATCATATCTCACAGGTATACTATTTAAAAAAAAAAAAAAAAAAAAAGTTTTATCGAACTTGTAAATTTTAAGAAATCACCATTTCCGTCTTTCTACTTCAGAATTTTAAGTCAATGTGTTTTCTGCTGTTTCTTTGTAATCATTTGTGAAATTTACTAGCAATTTCTAAGTAAAAATGGTTTCACACCATCATATTTTTTTCTCAGTGTACATTTGGTCAAAGATTAGAGCAAGGTTACTAACTTCCTGTTGCAACTAGAGCGCCAAATGTCTTTTTCTCAATACTTGCGCTATATAATACGTCTTTAAGTGTTCTCAAGTCAGAACTATAAACTTGTTGCAAGAAAGGTTATTAGAACGTTTCATATCAAACACATTTCAAAAATCATAGCAAACACATTTCACAACAAAAACATCTTTGAAATGCCTTTGAAGCAACGCTTCGACTTTGATTCAAGATTCAAGATTACGACTTTGAAGTTTAGTGCACTTTGTTTCAACATTACACACATTTACACTTTCAGACCAGTCACATAACACACAGTATTTTAAAATATTTTCCTTAAAAATTGTTAAAATTGTATTTTAATTACTGTAAATCTATATTCACTTATGAACATTAAACATTGCTTTGCATTACAATATTGTGGATAAACCTCCGAAATGAATAAAAGCTCACAGCACTCTGCAAAAAGGCCTTAAAAAAAGAGAAATTTGGACATAATGTCTATTACTCACCTCATGGTCCTCAGGCTTGCAATGATGACAATCCTTATTCACGAGCACTATCCTTAACTGCACATCTGCTTATGAACGTGCAACAGGCCTGAAATCTCAGATAGCCTAGTTAGAAAACTATTTGGAGTGATTTCTGTAAAGATCAGATGCTAGTTTTCTTGAGGAGCTGAGCAGCAGTAGTTGAGCTCAGTTTCAGGTGAAGTGTCACTGCGGGATGCTGCTGTGGTCATGTCAATGTTTTGCACACGGAGGCAGGCAGCTTTATTTACTAGGCACTTGTAGTTTCCTGTGACGAACAGGTCTAACTGTCACTCCTTTGCTGACGCACAGATGCCTGACAACGAGAACAGACTGGAGAAGGTGTTTTGAGAGCTCGAGCTGTACTAATACACAACACAGATGTTAGTGGAGATGTCATGGGCTCATTGATGGAGTAATACAGACGCCAACGGAAGCAGCTTCAGAAATTTCAGGAAGGTTTCAGAAAGGTTCAGAAATTGTCTAGTGCAAGTTTTAATTTCACATATTCCCAAATGCACCAAAACCAATTGCCATAGCAATAACTGCCATGGAAACTAAATTATCAGATCAGATCCTGGTATAGCTGCAAAACAAGTCTTGCTGCAAGTAATGACAGCTCATTAACATTATAAACTCTAGCTGAAAAAAAAAAACAGAAAAGAAAAAAGATGCACTGTTTGCACTGAAATTCAATTAAGTTCAGTGTTATACAGATTTTGCACGTTAGGCATTTAGAGTACGTTTACATAACACTGATTGTGCAAAAAACAGAAAAGCTTTTCTTTTGAGTTTTTGAAAAGTTTTGCATACAGATGGCAACGTTGTAAAAACGACCCCCATTCACACGGGCCTGTGAAAATGACTAAAAACGCTGTATTATGCATTCCAGGCCAGTAGATGGCAATGTCACTTTGTAAAGAAACACTACACACCTGCGCACTAGGGCTGTCAAAATGTCTGAAAATCTAAATTTGAATTTTGAACATAAATATGATCAATATTTGAATTATATGAGAATTTAAAAGCAGAATTTCAGTTAGCGAGAAAAAGCATTTGGCTTTGGCTTCTTTCCTGAGGCCACAAGAGGTCGCAAAATATTACTAATGCACGTTTATTCAAAGCAATATAATAACATGACTATCTGTGAAAATATCAGTTCATAATGTTTAAAACAATGTTTATAAACCACATATAATTAATTGCATTGCTTAAACAAAACAGCATCATGTATGTATGCATAGTTTAATACAAAAGGCTGAAAACCAATCACACAAAGTACTTTTTCATTTAAAAACATGAGATGCAGTGGGGTGGAAAAAAAAAAAAGTCTTGAGACGTTTTTTTAAAAGTTTAACTTAGATTAATTTTACATGGCTTTTTTAAATTTTCAGCTCTCTTTTGTGAGATGCGAGTGCAATGGTGATTCTAGAAAATGCGCAAAATATGTTTCTGTGTGAACGGCTTGGTTTCAGTTTTGACATAAAATCTTAACATTAAAGAATGCGGGAGCGTGGCATCTAGTGAGATGCTAACAAAAACATTGAAATGCAATGACACTTACTTCGTCAACACATCTCGTGCACCACTGATAAGGCTACCTTAACGCACACCTAAAATTGTAATGCAAAGTTTTTGCATTCAAATGTGGATTTTTATTTTAAATTCAACTAATATTCGAAATTCAAATTTTTATTTCACAGCCCTATATCGTACATACCTATAGACTGAACACGTAATATGAATGCACATGACATTACTGTTTTCACAAATTTGCATTTCGGTAGTTTACGGAGACTTGCATTTTCAGGCTCCCAAAATACCATTGACGTGTAAATGAACGGACCAAACGCTTAAAAATTTTAGTTGTTTTAGTTGAAAACGGTATTGCGTAAAGTGATGACACTTAAGATGTTCCAACATTAATTCCCATGACAAACGGACTGAGTTAGTTATAGTCGTAGTAGGCTGTCATCCTACCAGGTTACCAAAGTTCACTATGTGCCAGTTTCAAATGAGAAGCAAATCAGCAAATCTGTAGAATAAGTAAAAAACAAACATAAAAGTTGAGTTGATCTAGTTGAGTGATCGTGCACATCAGATGGAAAGAAGACACAAATCTCTTATCGACCGATCCTTTCTACTGTGGTCAATGTTGTGTTAACTACTTAGAGTGTGCATGCCAGTTTCTATAAATAGCTTTCAGATGTGTCATCTCTGACCACATGCAATCAATAAAACCTTTAAACTTGCTTGTGATCGGAAACTTTCACAGCTGGCTGAGGTGACAGAACAACTGTGATGGGTAGTGCACAGAATTGCATGTTGAGCATTTGATTGAAGCAATTTGGGTCACATCATACTTTGTTTTTCCCTGAGGTCCAATTATAATGTTAGACAAGGTTTTATTGGCCCCAAAACATGATTTAGTATTCTTTGACTGTTTTCTACATTCTCCCAGCTCTTTAAAGGCAGCCAAACATGAAAACACTGTCATTTACTCAACCTCAAGATATTTCAGAACTGGCAAAAGAAGATATAGCGGAGTTTTTCCCCCTTAGTCTTTAAGTCTTTTCAGTTTTATATTCAGAAAGTTTTTATTTATTTATTTTTTACAGAGAGGTGTGTTCATATAACATTCATATGATTTATAATCAGTTCCTAAAAATAATATGGAGTTTTGTTTCTTTTTCTCCACTGTATTTTCTTATTTATGGAGTAAAAATAAAGAATCCCCTATGCAAAAACATTTAACTCTAATATGTCAACAAAATGTTCAGATTTCAGTTCTGGAAATTTAAGCAAATTTGTGTATATTTAATTATGTAATGCCTCATGCATAAACAAACTTAACATTTCAGAACTCTTATTATACAAAAAAAGAAAAAAAAAAAAGTTCTCATGAAGTGTCTTACCTTAACAACAACTTACCAAATAAAGACAGATACAAGTTTTATGTGCAACTACTTTATTTCAATATTCGTACAAATCAATATACTCAGCAGACAGTATGCAGTACAGCGCCTCCTAAATGCTTGGAGGACAAAGCACAAGACATTATCACAAACTCACTCAAGGCAGCGGTAAAATCAGCACGGAATTGCCATCCATTGAAATAATAAAGACCAAGAACAATAAAACTTCAGAAACTAACAGAGAAGTCAAAATAATAAGAGGTTATTGAACATCAGCCCGCTGTACAGAAGGAATGGAGAATCTTAAGCCAAAAGCATACAGATCATTTACCAGTTACTACTGTACAGTACATTTAGAGGAATCATGCTGTTTTATACCTCTAGATGCCCTCTATGGTAAATATAACTGTTATTTGAATGAGCTACAGATCTTAGCTTCAGTTACTGGCTTGTTTTGGTGTAGCTGATCTCCCAAGCATAAGCTGTGAAAAATATTTAAGTGCAAACCTAAGCAAAGTCTTTGCTATTAGGGGGTTTCTGGTCTAAATCTCAGTACAAGTTGTCCATGTAAACAGAATCAGATTGATCAAATTCAATCAAACTGAATTAACCATTTGCAGAAAGATCTAAACAATTAATACTAATATTGTACACTTTAAATAGGGACATGCTAATCAGTAGATCTTATTCTATAAACACTACAAATGGCAGACAGTCAACTAAAATCAAACCATAATAGTGAGAGCAGTGGAAACCCTCTAAAAGAGATCAGAAATCATACTTCCTACAAAATGAAGTAGTGAAGAAAAAATTAAATGAGGAAGTGAAGTGGTTTGGTCATCTCCATAGTAAACACAAGGGGCAGGAAGACCTTAGAGAGAGCAAGAGAGGAAAGGAAAACTCTCCCGCTACAGACGAGAATACCCTCTGAATGTTCAATATACAACAGCCTCCAGCAAAATATATACACAAGAAGCATATTGAGAGTGGAATTGAATCTCCAATGGATGACAAATACAAAAGAATGGAGTAATAAAGTAGTAAGCCAATCAAAATCAAGGTAAAAACATCAGCAAAAGATTAGATTAGTGTGCTTCCATGCAGTGGAAAAATATTCCAATATGTAAAATATACATGGGTTACTAGACATCAAACAATGCATCCCTTCATTAGACCAGCGCTCCCTGGCCACAAGAAAACAAGTAGAACGAAAGACAAAGACAGAGTGGAAACAAAACCTCAAAGTGGACAGAAAGCCGCCTGAGGTGCAGAGGTTCAACAAGCGGATGATCCCAGGTCAAATAGTGGCTTGGTTCTGGGGGCTTTAGCAGGACACCTCCATGGTTTGCGCTCTGTTCTGATTGTCGTGGACAGGGCCGCCAGTGGCACCCTCCATCTGTGAACTGGTATGTGCGCGGCTGCGTGAGCCGTCCGCCGAGCCCATGCTGGAGGCAGAGTGAGTGCGAGATCGAGCCAATCGGGTCATACTGGCAGTGGGCACTGAGAGAGAGAAGAGAGAAATCGAATGGAGGTGAAAACATGTATGCACTAATGCTGCACTGAGGCATGACTGTTGGGACGATCCTGAGTGAGGGGCATGAGCTTCACAGGATAGTCTGTTTTGCACTCTCAGCATTCGGATCCAAACATATGAAGATCCAAGAGAGGGAGAATAATGAGTCTCCTCAAAGTGAGAGGACTCCTGCACATCTGCACACTGTTGACTGCTCAACTAACGCTGGACTCACTGAGATACGATGACAATTTGGTTTATGGTTAATTAGAATAGTAAGCAGAATCCCAATTCACATACTTCTGAAAGGACGCACACCACTGACAGATTTGCAGCGAAATTGATTTAGAAACAGATTCAATTAAATTCTGAGTTTTATGTATTAAAGGCCATTTAATAATACTGCCACAGAGAGAGAATTTGTTTCATATTGTGTTTCAGTCTTGATTCGAACCATTAACTTGCTACTTTATTCACGCTGTATTTGTTTGATTCACTAAAAAGTACTGGCTCATTAAAGTTATTTTTGTTTATGAACTAGAATAAACTAGTCTTGTATGTTAGATTTTTAATCCCCCATTACAGAAATATCTCAAAAGCCCACCAGTAACACTATTTGGATGCTTTCACTTGGTTCAATTGCTTGGTCCGATCCAGAGTTCAATTGATCACCCCTCCTCCTGCCCTCGCTGGTTTGTGTTCACACAGTAGTTTTTGGTTCCATGATACATTTGCATCATCAGAGTGGCAGCTGTTTACCCCTGTTGCCAGGTATTAGTTTCCAAAGCACCAGCAGAGAATGGCACATGCGTCTATTTGTTACGACTGTAATGCAAAGGTTCAAAAGAACGTGGGAGTCAATTCCTGCGAGCTGAAATGAGAAATGAATTCTCTCTGCTTGCAGAGCATCAGTTACGCTTGTAAGGAAAGCGAGTGAGTAAACAAATAACTAGTTCACTTCAGTGATTTAGTACGATTGTGTTCACATCAGAGTACAGAGTTCACATGAACCATACTCTAAACCACCCTTTTTAGGTGGACTCGAGTATGGTTTGTGGTTCATTATTCAAACCGAACTCTGATGTCTAACGAACCTTTGACACATTACTATCACTACTTTTGCACTGCAATGTGTGTCTCTGTGCTTGTATATTATACAGGATGAATAGTATGAAAATTGGGATTCAGCCATAGTTAACTCTAAGAGCAAAGTCTTTTCTAATAATGGGGCCTAAATAGAGTGCTGCAGGGACGGCACATTTTTGTAGGCCAACCCGGAAGTTACATCACTCTGGTTCCCAATAGGATATTTCCATCGGCTTTTGGATTATTGCAGAAAATAAGCTCTGTGACCAACAAAAGTTCATGATTCTTACATGCTTTGTTCATCAAGATAATCTTCACAAACATACACACCATAAATACAATCACCAGAAGTAAAGCTAAAGCTAACTTCACCATAGTTGGATGACTTCAAAATCACCACCACTAAACTTTGACGACTGTTTCAATCTTTAAAATTTGAGTCGTAATTGTTTGCAAGAGCGATTATAAATAACCAGGCTGTAAATGTGGACTAGTGAGTAGGCGAGTTGACTTCATGATGACAATCTCTGTAATCCCATTTAGCCACCACCTTTTAAAGGGTTAGTTCACCTCAAAATAAAAACTCTGTCATTAATTACTCACTCTCATGTTGTTCCAAACCCGTAAGACCTTTCTTCATCTTCGGAACACAAATTAAGATATTTTTGATGAAATCGGAGAGCTCTCTGAGCCTCCATAGACAGCAACGCAACTGTAATGTTCCCAGGTCCAGAAATGTAGTAAGGACAACGGTAAAACAGTCCATGTGACATCAGTGGCTCAGCTTCAGTTTTGTGAAGCTACGAGAATACTTTTTGTGCACAAAGAAAACAAAAATAATTTATTCAACAATTCTTCTTACGCGAATTACCATCTTGCGCTATTTTGGAGAGTACCCAAGAGAGTAATCAACGTAATCAGCATTGTTTATGTTCGGGGGGAAAGCGAGCACATGCATCGTGATACTCTCCAAAATGGCGGAAGACGGTAACTCAGGGGAGAAGAATTGAGTAATGTCATTATTTTTGTTTTCTTTGCGCACAAAAAGTATTCCCATAACTTCGCAAAATTATAGTTGAGCCACTGATGTCACATGGACTGTTTTACCGATGTTCTTACTACGTTTCAGGACCTGGGAACATTACAGTTGCGTTGCTGTCTATGCAGGGTCAGAGAGCTCTCAGATTTCATCAAAAATATCTTCATTTGTGTTCTGAAGATGAACGAAGGTCTTACAGGTTTGGAACGACATGAGGGTGAGTAATTAATGACAGACTTTTCATTTGTGGTGTATTGCAGATATATTGTAATATATGAAAATATCTTGAGCTTGTGTTAACCACAGACCTCGTTTTAGGCATTTAATCAAAACCCCATTTAATAGACCCATTGACATTGGGACGATGGAATCGTAAGTTCAATAATGCTGCCTCGTTTCTGGGTTTTAGCACTCATTCCTGCAGCACTCTATCAATAAATCTCTGAATCCTGAGGTGACAACCATCCTGCTTGGACACTGCAGTCATTATTCTCCCATGAAGGAAAGAGAATCCTCTGGTGAGGATCAAGCTCAAATTCATTTTTACCATTGCAGCAAAATGAATAGTCCACTTCAGACAATGCAGAATGTGGCATGCAAAGTAAGGTTATGTTTTTACGTGAATTATAAAAAGAATATAAGACATCTGTTGGTAGTGGACAGTGTGCACAAACACATTCTCTCAGACTGCTTATAATCATATACAAACATAGATAACATATGTCCATTTTCCATGCTTTACACGCCGTGATGCAGAGACAAAAAGACATTGGTATGCATGTGATTGAGACGGGAAGGACAAAGATGGACAGACAGTGATGATGGGTTTAGGCTCAGCTAAATTTGCTGGTTGATCTCCTGGTACCTGATTCGCTGTTCAGGTGGCTGAGTAGCACATGAGGGACTGTTGGCATTGGATGTAAGGGTCAAGAAGGAAGAGAGGGAAAGGGAAAGCAAAAGGAGGAGGGAAAAGATGGGACAGAGGAAAGGGAGAGATTATTTGGTAGTACTTTCTAAAAGAGGGAGGATAGAGAAAAGGAAAGATTAAGCAGAAGCTACAGAAGAAGACGCAAGGAAAGTTGGGTGATGGGAATAGCCTTGACAGTTAGTGTTCAAAATTATTCAAAAAGTGGCAGCCAGTGGCCAAGTGAACTTTTTTGGGTGGTTATGGTTCTCTTTTTGACATATTTGATTATTTTAAGGTGAATATCCTTATAGTGTCAAGGGCATTCACTACAAATCAAATAAACGTGGTTGGAGAAGACAAAAATAGCATTATTTAACCCAAACCATTAAATAGTAATCTTTGTTAATGTATTTTTAAGACTGTGGTGAAAGAGTTCAAATTTGAAAGTGCAGAAAAAGTGAGAGAAGCTCTCTAGAAGGGAAACTGTCGTCTTCTGGGATAGTCCCTTACCAGAGCATACCCTCAGCCAATGAGCATCATGCTCTGTTAATGACTCATCCTGCATTCACTAATATTTCCACCAAGACAAAAGAAGAATTACAATCATATACAGTATGTTAGGTACTTTTTTTTTGTCTGAGCCTACAGTTTACGCATATGAAGTCTGAACTAACAAATACTAGTACTGTATAAAGAAAAAAAGCATGATAAATCGTACAGGAGTACATAATTTCTAATCTATCTGTTAATTGGCAACGTAGAATAGGGTTTCTTTGTCAATAAGTAGGAAGTGCTGTATGCTGGGTTTTTGCACAAAAATGCAAATCATAAAATAAACTAATTAAAAAATAAACCTGATATCCTAAAATCAACTGTTTTTTCAACAATCATCACTGGTGCTTATATACCGATTATAGATTTTAATAGTTGATCATAACTGTAACAATACCAAATGCATTATGCATTGGTTTTCTAATTCATGAACTGTGGGAAAAAAAAAAAAAACTAGTCTGCTGTTTTACCCAATAAACATGTATTAAATAGTTAATAATACCATAAATTGTACAAAAAAAAAAACAAAAAAAAACATTGAATTGAACTGACCAAATTTCAGAATCACTTCATTTCAAGAATAATAATGAAGTCTAATCTTTATAAATAACACCACTGAAGAATGAAAGTTCCTAATTAAATGGTCTAGAAGGCACAAACAGTGTGTGTGTTTCTGGATGGGAGGGATGTATTTTTCAGTAGAAACACAAGAATAGAGATCTAATCTCAGGATTAGATTAGTGATTTAAGGAGGAGGAATGTGACTCATCAAATCAAAATGTGAACATTTTCAAATGAGTCGAGCCACTTTCGATCACGTTCATCACGCTCCCAGAACACACCTAATCGCTAATAACCGTTGTTAGTGTAATTGTGTTGAATATGTAAGAAACGCTGTCTGGAATGTCAGAACAAGAGCTTAACATGGGTACACTACCATAAAAAAGTGGGTTGATTAAGATTTCTGTTTTGAAAGTAATTAATACTTTATTCAGCAAGGATGCATTAAACTGATCAAAGGTGACAATAAAGACATAATGTTGTAAAAGATTTCTAACTCAAATAAAGGCTGCTCTTTTGAACTTTCTATTCAAAGAATCCTGAAAAAAAGTATCACCGTTTCCACAGAAATATTAAGCAGGACAGATGTTTTCAACCTTGATAATAATAAGAAATGCTTCTTGATCACTAAATCAGAATATCAGAATGATTTCTGAAGGATCAGTAAAGACTGGAGTAATGATGCTCAAAATTCAGCTTTACAGTCACAGGAAAAAAAATATTTAAAAAAAAATATTCTCATCAAATCAGCTCTTTGGAAAAATTTCACAATATTACAGTATCTACTGTATGTTTGACCAAATAAATGCAGCCTTGGTGAGCGTAAGAGACTTCTTTCAAAAACATACTCAAAAATCTGATCAGCCCCAAACTTTTGAATGTTAGTGCACTTCATACAGGAAGAGATGCATTCATGACTCTGAACTTTGACCTGTAGTATTTGTACAATATTGCTGCTGTTTTGACAGGCACTAATCGAAACCACAATTCACATCAGTAATGCGTAGTTGTGAATACCACTAGTATACTGGTGAATTTGTGTTAAATGGATAATTAATCCAAAAATGAAAATTCTGTTATTAATTACTCACCCTCATGTTGTTCCAAATCACTAAGACCTTTGTTCATCTTCAGAACACAAATTAAGATATTTTTGATGAAATCCGAGAGCTCTCTGACCCTTCATAGACAGCAACGCAACTGACACATTCAAGGCCCAGAAAGTTAGTAAGGACATTGTTAAAATAGTCCATGTGACATCAGTGGTTCATCAGAAATATCTTAATTTGTGTTCTGAAGATGAACAAAGATCTTACTGGTTTGGAACAACATGAGGGTGAGTAATGACAGAATTTTCATTTTTGGTGAACTATCCCTTTAAACCCTCAGCAGTGAATGCATATTTGAAAATATCAATATGGTGTTTAACAAAGGCGAGGATTTTAAGAGAGCTGTTGGGATTCCTTTTAGATGAACTTGCCAAGACCTGTGTGGAAACAAACCATTACTTTTGCGTCAATGCAATAATTCAGTTCTGCAAATGGTTTAGAAATCACACACTTCTCCTTTAAATACAAATCACACACAAAAACTTCATAAATCACACACAAAAACTTCATTTAATGTTTATAGCACGGAATAAACGTCTATTCTGAAAATTACTATATAAACATCAGATTGAGCTGAATGAAGCCGAGGCCTTGAATATAGATTTGTGGAGGTTTGAGGTATTACAGCAATAAAGTTTCCATGCTATGCAAACCACTGTTCAGTCAAAAGATCTCTTAGGGCACAGGAGATATTAATCCTGAAGATCCTGAAGATCAGAGAAGGTTTGTCACACAGGGCTCATGCCACACAGCATGCTCTTAGAGGAAGACTAGTGTACTTACACGCTGAAGAACGCAGCACTGCACAGCCACACGGGAGACAAGTCACGTGTTAGTGCAGCGATGGGTGAACTGAGACCTGCTTTACTCAAGAATACTGGTCTGATGCTTCGTTTAATAAAGCCTACGGTTCTTATCAAGATTTAGAGATGCACCGATCGACCGGCCAGGGACCGGAATTGGCCGGTTTTCCGCATGATTGGCCCGGACCGGTGACCGGCTGGTCAGTCTACCGATTTTGAGCCGGTCTGGTTTGACGTCACACTTATAGTGACTGATAATGTGTTTAGGTCATGGCAGATGAGGCTCGCGCAGCCTGAGTGTGAGAGAGAGACTTGTGCAGAAAACAAAACAAATGTGCACAACAGCACTCACAGAAACTTATAGATGCATACTGCGATAGTAAAAAATAAGAAATTATAATATATGATTTAGGTACGCAACATTGCACGACCAAAATGTTTCAACAAGATTGCAATGTGATTTTATACAATAGTAGTTCAATGAACACGAAGTTAAAATAAAGTGACTTACATTTTAGACACAATATTGACTGTTTTTGCTCAATTACGCTGATGAAAATAGTTCCAATCAAAGCCACAGCAGAACTGTTTTGTGTCTCTGGGCAACACAGCGGTGTTTCGTTACTGAATAAATCTACGTTTTTGAACGAATCAAGTAAGTCAATGATTCAGTAACCCATTCATAAAGACACGAGTCACTTGCCTCGTTTCCGAATGAATCAGCCATTTGAATGAATCTGTTGAATGAAGGGCTAAATGACTCACTCATTCAAACAGTCATTTGCCGCCACCTACTGGTTTGGTTTAATATTTAAAACTGTCATTGCATTTTTCCCAACATTTCTTTTGTATGTTTAAAAAATATTGAATCTTAAATTCTTTTTGCATTCAAAATTTTGCAGCATAAATGCATTTATAGCACCTCAGCTTCATCAAACAGTGTGTAAATACATCTAATGCCACTTCAGATGCAGCTTCTGTGTTTACTGCACTGGAAAGATGGAACTTGTTGATACTGATTTCATTTGAATGGTAACAGACCTACAGTTTCTTATTATTCTAACTGAAGTAATTAAAAACAATCTAAGAATTTGATGTGAAAGATGACATTTAATAAGATTAGTGAAAAAAAAATTACAATTTAAGAAACATAGTGGGAAATGACATCTGTATTGTTATATACAGCAACTCCTTTTCAGTTAATTATTATTTCTACCTCTTTTCTAGTCAAAGAGCACTTTATTTTGAGAGTTGTTTAAGTGAGAGAACATCTGTAACTGTCCAGATTGGGGGAACTGTAATGTTTAATGATTTTATGCATTTTTTTTTTTTGCATTAAAAAAAGATAGATTTTTGTTTGTATATGCTGTCAATTATAGTTTTTAGAAAGAAAATCGGAATCGGCAAAAATCGGTATCAGCAGGTCACACTTACAAAAAAAAAAAAAAAAAAAAAAAAAAAAAAAAAAAAAAAAAAACGGAATCGGCCAAGAAAATTGCAATCGGTGCATCTCTATCAAGATTCATAACATCTGATGCCCCATGTTCTTGCTTTGAACTGGAAGAATTTGCTCTCTCACACCTACACTCGTGAATGTGTCATATTCTTACAGCTATTTTAGACATTTTGATTTGTGTGAGTACTTATGACGTACATTATTAAACCACTGGAGATGTACTGTATGTAAGTCGTTGACCAACGTGACATGAAGCTGACATCTCTCTAACAACAAGATGCTTTCAGACAAAAGTGCAAACAAGAGACAAAATTCATACAAACAGTGAAGGTAAATATAACTGAGGAAGATGATACGATTAAATGCTTAACATTAAAGTGCCCTATGAAAGACATAAAGAGGACAGATACTTACTGTAGCCCATTCCCTGGACAAAGTACTTGAAAGCCTCAGCGAGTTTACCCGGCTGAAAATAGAAAACATCCACATTTAATACAAGTCGAAATTACATCAAACTGATGCTGTGGCAGACATAATGGTGTTGTATTTTATTCTTACTTGGACAACTTGAGGAAGTCCACCACAATCTGCCATCTGAAGAGAGAAGACGACAATAATCAATTCATTGTGTCATATAGGGCCCTATGATTTCTGTTACATGGAAAGCGCAGACAGAACTGCGGAATTCAGTCATAAAAACGGAATTTACTGTATAAGGCGGAATGTCACGGAAATTGTCAAATTTTGGAAGGATACATCATAAGTAGTTCAGTACACAAATCAAAATGTGATATGGTCTAGTGTCTGTGAATATTAAGCCTCAAAAATACCATTTGAATATGAATCCTGCATGTTCTGCGTGTCTCTGTGTGAGTGAATGGTGCAGACACGCGGTTTTCGTTTACTTCACACATACTGAAGCACATCCATGACGCTTGTGGTGTTTTCAGCCTTGGTCAAGTTGGCCATATGAGTACATGAACAAATTAACATAATATCTAGAACTGCTCTGAGAGTCACTTCATGAGCATTTTACCATTTCTTTTTAGTAAAACTATTGTCATATCATATACAAACAGAAACCTAAAGGTCTTCACAGCAACCCGTCAAAATAAAAGTTTGGTTTAACTTGAAGAACTTGAAGAAACCTTGACAGAAATATTACTTAAAGATAGTAGTAGAAATAGTACTTAATGATAGTACTACTACTAATAAAATTATTATTAAACATTATACTTATATAGTATACTTATATATACTTATATATTATATAGGAATATTTAGCAGAAAAATATAAATACATAACAGTATTTCTGGAAAAAAATAAAAATAAAATATATTTTTTAAATCAATTAATTAGAGATGCTTTTGATTATTAATATTTAATGAAACTAATGGAAAACAGAATTTGGTAAAAATTAAACTGAATTTGAGAAAAAAAATACATATTTCATAGGGCCTTAAAAATGTAATTTTTGTTAAACTTTTAATAAATTGCTGTTTAATATTGTAAGTTTCATGATTTCAATTAATAAGACATGCTTTTTGATGAAGAAAATTTAATTTAACTATTAAAACAGAGTCGAGAAAAATTTAAACGAAAAAAACCAAAAAACAACAACAACAAAAACGGAATCCAGAAAAATTAAAACAGAAAAAAAAAAAAAAGAATTTGGATAAAAATAAAACTGAATTTTGGAAAAAATAAAATGGATTTCATAGGGGCCTAGTTATACTGGAAGTACAATAATCAACAGATGGAAACTTCAAAATGTCTCAAAGATGTGACCCCAGAGGACGAAAATCCTTAAAATATAGCTTTAAAATTATGATTTACAGTCGATTTTAGCATGAGGATAAAGAAAATGAAAAAAATAAAAAAATAAAAATAGTATTTTCACCAACAAAAAATGGTTTAAGCCAGTTGTTTCTATCTTTTGCTGTAATGTGTCAGTAGGAAGTATCAGTTTACATTTTCAAACATTCATTTAGTCATTAATTGTAATAATCCAGTGAGATTTTTGTTTGCACAAGGACTCTGACAACAGCCAGTGCTCCACACAGAGATCTGATCTGATCATCATCCAGTCTGTCTGGAATGACATGAAGAAACAGAACAAACTGAGACAAACTAAATCCAGAAGAACTGTGGCAACATCTCCAAGGTGCTTCAAGAGACGTCCAAGACACATCTTGGAGATGTTGCCACAGTTCTTCTGGATTTAGTCTGTCTCAGTTTTTTCTCTTTCTTCATGACTGACTGACTTCTGACAGGATTAGCCATAGTGAGACCTCAAACATTTTATTTGTTGACAGATTTATAATTAAAAAGCGACCCAAACTCTCAGCACATGCAGAGATGGAGTTTACGTGGTACTACATTTACTGCGAACCACTCTCTTTACACTGAGACACTGAAAACACTGGATCATGAGCTTCTTTTGTGTATAAGAACACAGTGCTGTGCTTCAAGCACCAAAATGTTTCCTTTCTTGACAACTCAAAATCTCATTCGGTCTACACAAAGGTAACGAGTTTGCATCCCTGAATTAAAACATTGTTCTAGGAGAGAAAAAGCTGACATGCCTTGAGTAAAGTAGTCTTGGTTGGATTTAGCCTCGAGTTGCATTCAACCTGTGGAAAAACAGATAAAATCCCATCTGGTCAGCTTATAAACAGAATGGAAGGTATAGACAGATAAAATGACCAACTCTGCACTAAACCAAACTGTTTGCCCAGCATTAGTGGCTCAGTCTCACTTTAAAGTAGCAAACTCAGTAGGCGTGTTCACTAAATGCACATTAAGCTGTTACTGTATTAAGGATTTTAGAACAGATGGAATTGATGTTTTGGCCAATCAGGTTCAAGACCAGAAGCATATTATAGTTATTCAGGAGTGCATTACAACAAACACAAATGCATAAGACATATGATGCACAGCCCCTTTTAGGATGTGATGTCATTGGTACACTCTGAACGGAAATGTATGAAGCGATAATGAGCATAATGGGCCTTTTAGAAAGCACACTGTGTTCTCTAGCATTGCCCACAGATGCAATGGGAATGTTCTTGATTAGTCAACTCACCACAGCCTCTACCGCTGGTGATGTGTCACCAACTATTAGCAAGGCGGGACACCTAAACAACAAGAGAAGAAAGACATAAAGGTCTAAGGAAGAGGAGGCACCATCATTTACAGCCAAAATATACAAAAACAGACAACCAAACAACCTACTTCAGTGTTTTGACCACATTTTCATCAAGTCCCAGGACGGGCCTCTCAATCTCCAGATCTCGCCGACTGTGATAAGGAAATGAAAACTGTATCAAGATCAGCTCATATGACAATGATCAATACATGAAGTGATAATGTCACCTGTTGTAGGAGTGGCAGAAGAGAGCCAGGTTGTCCTGATTGATGTCCTGAGCGATGTGCAGACGATATGTTTGAATGATCTCCTGGTTCTCTGTCAGCTCATCCTGAGGAACAAAAACTCAGCTCATGAACAGACTCTTAAGAGAAATATTTTTGGTTTGACGCAGAGGTGAGTGTCATATTTAAGGCCTACCGTGCTAAAATGGTGTGCCATCACAATGTCTACAAGATTGCTGGTCCATCCAGATAACTACAACAGAAACATTCACATTTTTTGTGAAAAGCACAATGTTTGAAGATTAAACAAATTGTGTTCCCAGCACCTCCACTGACTTGAGCACTTTTAATTATTGTAGCATTCTGACCTGTAAGGTTATTATGAACTTTACGACAGGGAAAACTTTAAGAAGATCAAGTACACTAATCTGTTGAGAAATCCCAAGTATGTAGGAATGGTTAGGGTTAGCTTTTGGCTAAAAATGAAAGGACAGGATATCTTAATTATGCATAATATTGTAGAAAGAACAGGGAAAAAAAAAAAATCAATTCCATGCATTGTTGATTAAAATAAAAGGCAAATGCAAATAAAACTAAAAATTAACTATGCAAAAACTGTACCTTTAGAGGTACAACAGCTTGTTCCTAATGCAGTATGCAAATCATATTTTTGTTGTCATTTATTTAATAATTATCTGCACTAAATAAACATGTTATTTTGATAGTGTATTCAAAATTTTACCTTAGATGCAGCCCAGTCAATCCAGCCCTTAGCACAGGGGTCCACATTGATGAGAACCAACCCCTCCACCAGAGCAGGCTCATTCAGCTGAGAGAATGACATTACATGGATTAGTCCATCATTACGGCTCATACTGACTTTAACACTCAGAGCACCTACTGACTGAGAGGATTAGGTGTTTGACATGTAGCCGATCGAACAGACTAATGAGACAGATCCTTGACCTCTTGTGGTATTGCTACCTATAGACTGGTCAGGGTCATGTGACAGTTGAACACATTGCTGCATCTGCAACATCTTTCCTTTTTGGTGGAAATCACCAATTTTGCTTGTTACTGGTTAATGTTTAATTATGCTAATAGGCAAATAGCTGTTTAAGGGGATAGTTCACCCCAAAATGAAAACTGTCGTGATTGTCACCCTCATGTTGTTCCAAACCTGTATGACTTATTCTTATTCTGAACAAACTAAGATAATTTGAAGACAGCCGACTTCCATTGCATGTATGCATGAATGAATGCATGAATGAATTAATGCATGAATGCATGGACACATGAATAGAGTTGGGTATCGTTTGAATTCTATCAATTCCGATTCCAATTCTGCTTATCGATTCCCAGTTTCGATTCAAATGTGGTTCAAAAATAAAAAATAAAGTCAAACATTTAGATACATATTTATTCTGTCTCTCTTTTTGCAAAACATTTAATTGTTGCTGAATACCATGAACAAAAATCTTTCATGACTCGATTTAGAGCTGTTTGTGTGCAAAATCGAGCTGCACGATTCTGGATAAATTAAGACTTTTTTTTTTTTTCTTTTTTTTTTTTTTTTTTTTTTTTTTTTTTTAAATGGAGGTTGCAGTTCTCTCACAATTCTGAAGAAAAAATATTAGACAACTAAACAAAATCTCATGGAATTTATGAATGGAATGATTCAATGACTCACTCAAGATTTACTTGTTTCATTACTGGATGAATCAGTGTTTTTGAATGAATCTCTTGAGTGAATGATTCAAAGACAAAAAATTTTTAACAGCCCCTTTTCGCCACCTTAAAAAAATAAAAATAAAAATTCCGCACACAGGAATTGATAGGTGGAATCGAAATTTTTATTTTACAAGAAGTATCCGATTCCTGACCTTAAGTGTCCGATTCTGGAATTGGAATTGATTTTCGATTCCCAACCCTATGCATTCATGAATGAATGAATGAATGAATTTCCACAGAAGAAAGTCATAGAGTTTTAAAATAAACGAAGGTCAATATATGATGGTAGAATACTTATTTTTAGGTGAACAATTCCTTTAAGCATCATTTTAAACTATTGTAGATAATGAAACATTTATAAAATCTTGCCAATGTTTAACAATAACGTAAATATTACAAGAATGGGATATGGGTAGTTGGGTAGTTGGCTGACTGAAAAACTCTCATTTGAGTCTCCATTCTAGTATGGAGTGCCATTTTACAAGGTCTAGTTCGTGACAGAAAAAAATCAACTTTTGTCCTACATTTTGCCTTGTTCTGTTCTACCACTGAAATGTGTCAATTACAGAAGATGGCTTGAGAATGCAACAAAGTAAAGCCATGGGAAAGGGATCAGTTCACAAATTGCTTTACAGGTCTGAGAAAGTCAATTTTAACCTCAGTGGTGACCAAGCAAAAATGTATATACTGTACCTACCTACCTAAACATCAACACCTTAACCAAGTTCTAATTATGTCAGTGTCTAATGCGCTAACTTAATGCAAGGGCTCACACTCGGTTTTAATGAAGAACTTAAGCTACAGGCAGCCATGTGAACTAATCAAAAGTCTTGTTACAGTGATCGCGATGGAAAAAAGTTCAGGTTTCACACCTCTTCTTTTTCCTCTCTGCATACATCTCAGCACCAGACATTCAGAGAAATGCCTTCGAAGCAGCACTCTCAGATGACCACATGTCTACGGACAAGCATGTGACAAGCAAAGTGTAATTCAAATGATTTTATGTAGTTTACTTTTCTTTTTAGTAGTAGTAGTTTATTTTTATTTAATGCCATGTCGGATATTTTCATGGCAAAAACAATTAAAAACATAAGTAAAGTAATAAAGCATAATAAAGAAAGAACAATAAAAACCTTTTATGTAGGTTATGGTGCTGAAGTTGTTCAGCAGAGCTGCGTGGGTGTGTGTTTGTTCAAATCGACCGTCTGACATCACAGAACCCAATAAGCAAGTGGCAGAAATATGATAAATGTGCAACGCAAGCTGTTAGATGGATGAAAGCGTGAGGTGCTGGACTGAAGTAATAGAGTCAGTAGCGAAAGACAACCACATTCTTGAGTTAATTTGAGAAAAATACCCTTTATACCTTAATAATAACCAGCAGGAAACATGAGAGTGAGTGTGTGTTTGCGTGTGTTTATGAAGGTATCTATCCTCAGCGTTCATGTTTGTGTGTAGATGGTGAATAAGAGCTTTGTGTAGGGTGAGAGTGTGAATGCATGTGTGAACTCTGAGTCTCAGAGGAGGTGTGGGGGATTTATTGAAGACTGAGGACAGATGGTTTTACTGCAGACAGACTTCAATGATCTTCACCTCTGATGTCCTGAACTTCATTCAGATGCTCAATTAAACATCTAATGGCTCGTTTTCACAAGCTACTCCAACTAACGGTTAGATATTGCAACATACAATGACTGATCGGTCATTATAGCAAAATAAAAGGGAAGATATTTTACTTACAGCCAGTCTAGTGAGGATATAAGCTCCTGCGCCCACACCGATACCAATCACACTGTTGATTCTGTTAATTAAAGCACAATCATGCATATTGCTTATTAACTGGCATATATTCTGATAAAAATGCACAAATTATTTGAGGATTTTGTAGAAGCCATCATGATTTCTTGAACATATGGCATTTATTTGTATTTAATTGTACTGAATTAGGGATCATGTTATGATGTGAACACATGTTGGGAAGGTTACTTTGGAAATGCAATAGGTTACAGATTACAAGTTACCCTATTTAAAATGTAATAGTACTGTAACTATTTAAATTACTTTATTAAAGTCATGCAACTGATTACATTTGGTTATTTTTTGATTACTTTTCAAAATTTCTAACAAATGTTTTTAAGTGTTAATCAGTTAATCAACTCAGACAAGTTGTAGCCTAAAGTTTTCAGCAGCAATGTGGAACTAATTACACATTTTCTCAGTTACTGTAACAGATTACAGTTACATTTATTTTGTAATTAAATTACGTAATGTCGTTACATGTAACTAGTTACTTCCCAACACTGCGTGAACATCAGTACAGACAGACTGAGGTTTGGACTCACTTTAGCTGGGTCAGAACTGAGGGCAGCATCTCTGCAAGCTCATCCATGGTTGGGTACTGGTACCTGAGGGAAAGAAAAGTAAGGCCAGAGTGACAAATTAGTCTAGATTAAATTATTTTTAAGTGAGTGAGAAAACACTGTGTCGGCAGTAAATGTGTGAATTTTTAGATGGTGCTTCATCAGTGCACTGCTTAGCATGCTGTCTATAATTACAGAACAGTTAATGTTGGAATTGGAGAGATATATATATATATAGATCTCTTTATATTTTTCTCCTTTTGAAAGTTGTGAAAACACAAGTGAAGTTTTCTCTTGCTATTTAAGCAAATGGGAAAACACATTCACCGCTATAGATGCTTACCCAGCTATGACAATTTAGCTTTTGAGAAATGTGGAAAAAGGTCCATTATGGTTACATTCACAGCAGTTTTGGACATCAATGTCAATCTGAACATCAAGAATATAGTAATGATAATCAAAAATGCTGTTTATGTAAGCACCTCACTAGGTTCTGAGATACAGTCAGAGTTGTTTCCTTGGGAGTTTGTCTTACCCGGTGGGGAAAGGAGGGGCTGATTCTTGCTGGCCTGGAGCGTCAACATGGACCACAGCAAAGTGCTGGGTGATCTCCTGCATGTCCTCGAAGTTAAACAGTGTGTTGAAACATGACTTATCTGCATTGCAAAAGAAAAACAAGACACTTCTCAAACATGTTTTTCATAAATCATTAAAGAGAAAAATGGTACCCTGAATCATATATGCATGTGCACTTTGCACACTCCAAAAAAAACAAAAACAAAACACCACTACTATGCCTTGTCTCCATTACTGTGACCTGTTTTTATGTAAAACTGTACAGTCTCATGCTGTTTGCACTGTTAACTCAGTATGCACACACGCACATGTAGTCTTGTGTAGTCTGCATATACTGTAAATGTTCAATCCTATTTTAGTTCTTATTTTTAGTTTCTTTCTTTTTTTAGCTCTTATTTAACCCTTTGGTTCGGTATATTTAATATAATTAAATTTTTGTACAGTTTAGTTTTTTACTCCATTGTTGTCCTATGCAGCACGATGGTCACTGAGGAACGTGGTTTTGTTTTGCTGTGTACAGTACAAGCTGTATAGAGATGAAATGATAATAAAGTTACTCTGACTCTAGATAAAAGTCCAAAATTAACTCAAAAAAATTAACATGCTGCATTCTACCTCAATTGGGTTCAACACAAATTTCTGTCCACATTTTTTTAAACTACTGTTTTCTCTAGACCTGATTATCCACCATCTGTGCCCTGCAAAACAGTTTTCCTGCTATCATTTGGACATTAGACATATATACACTCAAAGAAAGAGTCTGAAAATGCATAGCGTTGATGTGCAACACTGAAATCTCATAGGACCTGTACTACATTTGATGAGGAATGAGCATGGCAACTCTTAAAAATGCTTCATATTAGGGCTGGACGATTAATCGAAAAGTAATAGAAACCGAAATTCAGTAATAAAAGGCAATAGAAGTACTATAGGTTATCCAGATGCTTTTTGCCTACTATATGTATTAAAACTATGAGTATTTCACCTACTATATAGCAGGGAAGTTGGTGCACCTAAGAACAGGGTTGAAAAATTCTCATCTAAAAAACCAATTCCTCTCCTCTTCAAGTAGGTGAACTCCATAATGATA
>CM077261.1:20722793-20742793 GCA_039654775.1 Spinibarbus caldwelli | reverse complement strand
TATATCACAAAAGCTTATAATACATTTCACATCTAGGTTTGTAATGAATAATTCCATATGCATTTACTTGGGTAAAAGTACAGATACACTAATGAAATATTAGTCCTGTAAAAATGATTCCTTTTCGATTTTCCTTGAGTAAGAGTACAAAGGTACTTGATTTTTAATGTACTTAAGTATTTAGGCCCATCTTAACAGACAGGGCTTAGCTTAAACCAGGACTAGGCCTTAGTTAAATTAGGATATGTAAGTAGCTTTAATAAAATGGCTTTGAAAAGTACATTACTGGTGTGAATCTTGAAAAAAACAATGGCATTGACATATTGTAATATTTGTCAATGCAAGTTATTTTAAGTTTAGACAGCTCTAACCTGCCTTTTAGTCTGAGACTAGCCTTAAACCTTTCTGCCACTTCACTTCCAATCTACTCACTATCATAATAAAAATAAATATTTGAAAATAAGTACTGTGGCAGTTGTTTTCATGAATTCACACTTACAAATGATCGAAGAGAGTAAAATAATAAAATAAGAGTCTTTGGCGTGCTGTCCGAGGACAGTCTCCAAGCCTGGAGCTTCACTCAAACCCAGAGTAGCTCCTGCCTAACCCTGTCTGGGGAATAAGAACCAGCCGAGAGCGAGAAGTCAGGTGGCAGGTGGCAGAGGGATGCAGAAAACCACCGAGGTAACTAGGTGAGTCGGCTGTGTATAAACACCTCCTTCTACAGTATTTCTATGAATAAATCGGGGTGTTCTCACTCCCAATTCGTCACATATGTGGTCAGGATCCCTCAGTGTCGCTTTTTTAATGCTTAAGGTACCCCTTTAGCATCATTTTTTGACATGCAAGGTACTTCATTGCTTTCAGTTTGACAACTGATGCATCAGATGAAGACGTGCATGTGTCAGATCTCGAGGCATGCAATTCCTTGCATTTGTAAAAGTATAAATTTTATATTTTAAAAAAGTATAAAAATTGAAAGTGTATAAATATTCATACTTTCTTACATATTAGAGAAACAATGTTTTATATGGCCCCAGAAATGTATTTTTTTTCTAAGAAATTTTTATAAAAGCTACTACCATAATTAAAGGCCTAGTCCTGGCTTAAGCTAAGCCCTGTCTGTGAAACCAGGCCCTAGTGTGCAAACAAACAAAATAAGTGCAAATAACAAAATCTATGACATATAAAAATGAGGAAAAACAACGTGTGTAAATGTGTTTTGACAATTATAAACATAAAATATAAAAATGTAACATAGGGCAAAATGTCCTAATGAACACTATGCAATCATACTAGTTTTGCATCATTTGAAATTTCTTGGGCAGCTGCATGAAGACGCACGTGCATTACTGTAATTTGCGTACATGTCCACATTAAAGCAGTTAATGCAGCAGACTTAAACGTCTTGCTCTTTTACAACACATTTACCTCACAAACAACTGACAGTCGTGACTTCATTTACAATATTCTAAAATTGGGTTTTAGTAACTTACATGCCATCAGTCGCGCGCGCACTCCAGCTGGAAGCTGCTCGTTCACGGAGACTCGTTCTGACCGAATCATTCGAGTCAGTGAGCTGTTGACTCGACAACATGAACGAACGAACGAATCTTTCAGTGTGATTGATGAACCGATTTAACAGTTTGATTGAAAAGATTTGGTTCGTTCACGAATCGAACACCACTTTTGCGTCTCGGAGCACGTGATGATTTCTAAATTTAAAAAATAATGAGGAACTACATGTGTTTATGAAGTTAAGTGGATTCTTGATATTAAACCTTGGAATCAAGTGAAGTAAAAGTTTATACAAATAAAAATGCTCTGATAAAGTAGAGATGCTTGAAAATTTTACAGTAACAAAGGAAAAATACTTAATTTACAGTACTGTCCACCCCAGATAATTTGGCAAATATAACTTTATGGATGGAGCTCCAGTGTTTCTGCTTTTTTTGTTTAGACCCCATTTGTCCTGTCTTTAGTCACTTTTGTCTGATAATGATTACTAGAGAAATTGCTGGGCATTCATTAAGAGATGCATATCTGTGAACCTTTTGGCTATGATTTATTTATTTTTTTTATTTTTTTTTGAATACTGGACATTTTAACATGCTCGTACAGGTTTTAACACCCCACTGCTGAATAATTAGGCTAACTGCTGAATATAGGCTTCCTTGCCAATGTAGCAAATTAGTTCAAAAAGGGAATTGTATATAAATAATTACAATTAATTATGATTAATTACAATTATTTATATCGGCTGACAGTAATAACTGCCGCAGAGTTAAATTGCCATCAGCTGATCTGTTCGTCCAGCGAACATTCAGTGTAAATTCATATCAACTCTAAGAAAGGATATTTCCGTGGCCACAGAAAATATCTTCCTATTAATGCATTAGAGCATGTAGCAAGGGTCAAAATCGTAAAGGGACATTAATATGCAAGGCAGAATCAGAAACTCATGTAATTTGTGCACAAGAGTTTTATTAACTAAACACTAACGCAAACTAGTCTAACAAACAAACAAACAAACAAACAAACATACAATCACTCATACATGGGGAAAGGGCTAATGAGAGTTGATGGATGAAACCATCAGGAAAACCAGAGAATGCAGTTATGGAAAAAGTCATTTAACCACCTGAGTAAAACCATCAGCACCGTTTATAACAGGGTCTTCTTTTGCAGAAGAAGTTTTTTTAGAAGAGAGGTTTTTTTAGAAGAGAGGTTTTTTAGAAGAAGAGGTTTTTAGAAAAGAGGCCGGACCTGTGAGTGAGACCTTTATCTGGTATAGAGGTCACACCTCTGGGGAGTCAAAGAGGCAATGGGCTCCCTTCTCTTTGGAGGGAATGTTTTATGACTCTTTGTCTCTGAGCATGGTAATTTGCATGGGGTTGCTATTAAAGAACTATTAAAGATTCTTAGAACACTAATATGTTGCATAGGTATCAACATGTAATATACACTGTCATTTTGATCATCCGAAGATGAATTGATAGAGATCAAACATGATATAAGTGAGGTAATATTAACTAGTGATCGATCATAAAGATGGATAAAACAGGATACAGTACAAAAAGACAATATACACGAACAGTAACAAAATACACAATGACCTGAGGATATGTGTGTTCATTCAAAGAAAGGTTTTTCAATGAATTAAATAGAGAAGAGTCCACTTTTATGGGCATTATGTCTTTCCTAAAGGGAAATGTTGCTCTGCCCGCATTCCTTAAAACTAGTGTTATCAGATAGGTTGCCATGGCACCGGGGGGACTGGAGTCATGGACAGACATACGGCACCCAGAATGTGTGTTGGGTGAGGGGTCTGTGACTGTTCTAATCTAAATCTAATCTATTTGTTAAATCAATGTTAGAACAAATGTGTGTCTGATTGGTCCAAATGCTACACCAATAAAAAACAATAATTTTGTTTGGTGCACAGACATAACAGAGTTGATGCAGATGTGCTGTTCTACATTAGCTGAAAGCTGTTTTATTCAGCTCAAGTACATGTTCGGGAATGTTTACATCTGGCCTCAAGCCTGTATAGCACAGTGCTGCAGAAGCCAGCTGATCAGGATATAGACATGAGCAACAACACCCTAACTCCTTTATTACCCTGACAGAGAAATGTACTCTTACGTCTTCATATTACCAGTATACATTTTTCTAGAAAGATCTTACCAGCCTTAAACTTCAAATGGTGTTTGTCACAGGTCCCCTGAGTATCATATTAAGATGACAAGTCTCTAGAATGAAGGGAAAGCTTTTTGAGCTTTTATGCAAGAATCACTAACATAGGCCTCTAGCCCTATTCAGATGGGATTAGATTTACAAGGGTAGAGGAGTAATGTAATATTACCTCAAGACCTCTGTAATATTAATGGCCAATTCACACGTGATGAGAAATCTCAGTAAAACTGGCGGATTCTGATTGGATTCTGTCCGAAAAAGGCACTCACGTAAGGCTAAAGAAATTGTGTGCCTCTAACAAGTGCTTTCAACTTTCTTTTTGATCTGAATTGTATGTGGAAAACACTGGAGGTTTGACACAGACTTGTCCCACCACCTAGAATGCTTCTTCAAGAGCCTCCATACTTGAAACAAACGTGGAAAACTACTTTTAAACAGGAACTGGCCGAATATTTGTCTGTTAGCACAGGATTAGCATTACCTGAGGTTTTTTTCCTGACCTTTTTACAGAAGGTAAAAGACGACATAATCTGTCCAGAGATTGTCTGTAATGATCACTGAGATGGCACATTCGGGCGAGACAAACATCACAGAGAAGCTCTGGTAATAATTACTTTACCCCAATCCCGTCCGAACAGGGCTTATGTCTCAGACTCCCGCACACCTTCTTTGATGAACTCAGTTAAATTAGGGTAAACTATGTTAATCCTTTTGACCCCTCTTTACATAATCTGTCCATTTGTAATTTATTACATGAGGCCTAAATACATGACTTATCATGAAATTTTTATTTTTAATAAACGATGCTGTTGGATAGACTTGGTAACACTGCTTGGTAAGGTTTAGGAAAAGATCATGGTTTGTCGCAGTAGTTCCATAGTGTCCAGTCAAATCAAGTCACCAGTATTTATATAGGGCTTTTTACAATACAGATTGTTTCAAAGCAGCTTTCCAAAAGTAACAGGAAAATGATGCACTGTTTGTCAGTTTTGTCATTGTTCAGCAGTAAGGCTGGGTACACAGCACAAGATAATCGGGCTGATTTTGGGCCGATTTCTCTCCTTCCGACAATCCTAGGTAATGTCCCGATTATCCTGGTGGTTCTAAAGATGATCTTATCAGATCTTCCTGTGGTGTGAGGTGTGTTAAGAGTGACTGAATCTGCTCGGAGGAACATCAGAGGCGCCCCGATCGCCAATCAGAAATCCTGATGTGTGGGGGGAACCCGAGGACAAACGTGCGTACGATCTGGAGATTATCACATGAAACGAAACAATATCCAATCAGAAAGAGAGCTGACAGAAGACAGAAGCATAACAAACGCAGTCGTGGTGCAGCACAAAATGGTTTGGACAGCAGAGATGGAGGATCAGCTTGTTGTTTTGTGGCAACAGCACGAGTGTTTATACAGCGTGTCCTGTAAAACATAATTATTCTCAAGTCTCGAGAGATTTTGCGAGATTTCCCGTGTTCACAGTCGGGACTCTGGTTGAACATCTGTTTGTGTGTGGTGTGCTGTCTTTGTCACATCGCAGTACACCACACACTATAGAAGCAAAACGGTTAAATCTAGGATTTTTTTTGTGTTTGTGGTCTCTTGCATTTTGAAGATCTTATAAGATTTAAAAAATCTTTTAGTGTGTACCCAGCATTAGTCAGTTGATTCAGTTCATTTGTAAAAAAAAATATTAATTTAGTTCACTTCATCTATACAGCAGCTCTGTAGAAAACAGTGGTGTAATCATCCAGCTCTGCTGAGTTTTCATATAATAGTGTCAGTGCAGTGAGATCAATAATATAGTTGAATAGGTGTCCCCAACTAAGCACGTTGTCTAGTATTATAATAAGTCATCTAATAGCATCTATTTCAGGCACTGTGGAGTTCTCTTAAAGTCTATCAGACTACCCTGCACAGTGAAAAAGATGCTCAAGTCTACCCGGTACAATGAAGCTGGTCTCATTCCAACTTTTAGTCACTCATGAGCTGTAGCTGGATATTAGGAGTGTCTGTGGCCATACACAGTAGCTGAACAAAGTCAATGTATGTCCTTTGTACTTCAAGCCCATTTCCACCGCAGGAACATTACACGGTGTGTTTCCACCGCAGAAACCAGCATCTAAATAAAGTTCAGCGTAAAAATTCGCCCCTCAGAAAGTCCCTGCTCACCAGGCCGTACTTTCAGGGATGAGACGTGGGTGCTGAACATTATTCACAACTCTGGTTTGTTTTTGCTGTATTAATTTCTTACAAATCTTCTTTCTGCCTGATGGCACAAGTTCACCATAGTCATCTCATGGTCAATGTCAGCAATAAATAACAGTAATTTAGCTGGGTTTATATACAGCTACAAACTAGTTACCCAGTGAGCCCATGTAATGAACCACTTTTTTTGTTTTCATGGTAAGGAAAGTACCATGGATACAAATGTGATATTTACATAAAATATACATTATTGGCAGAAAGTAACTAAGTATATAAATATAATTAAAAAAAAAAAAAACAACAACGAAAAATTAAATAATTAAAAAATAATTGGTTTCATTAATGCATCAAAAATTATAATCCAGTATTTATTCTGAATTGTGCATAATGATTCTACTTTTAGTACTAAGTATATTTTGCTGCTTATACTAATTTTTACTTGAAGAGTTCCACAGTGTATTAATAATTTGAGTACTTCACTACTGATCTATTGTAGTATGTTAATGTATGTATATTTAACTACAGCAATAGCTGTCGTTTTAATATAGTTAATATTAATTTAATTGAACATGTATTCATTTAAAAACTGGAGAATATGGTGAGACACTTTGCTCAGTAAAGTATTGCTAGGCCTTAATTGATGGCCACGCCCGCCCCTCCCCCACTCGCCCCCTGCACAGCTCGTTCTGCAGAAATGCAGAGATTGAAGAGGAGAATGGAGCGACTGCGCGCGCATCATAATAAATGCGCTGCTGCTGCAGCACTACAGGTAAGATTTTACAATATTTATCATCGCTAGCATTTTATTTATTTATTTTTTGGTCATGATTATCGCGTCGGGCGGTGTTTTTTTGAGTATATGCGAGATTTTATGATTTAAGGCCTCGTCCTCAACCCAGCGGGCACTTTGATATCAATTTGACGTCAAATATTAGTCATCAAGATGCTGTAACATCATTTTAAATTAAGTTTGAAGGACAATTTCTTCCAGTGATAATTGGGTGAAAATCCCACCCTGAAATTGGTTTAATGTGTCTTTAGGCCAATATGTTTATCGTTCGATTTTCATCAAATGAATGTCATTTTTTTTTTGCTGTCAGTTTGATTTTTATGTTTGACCTGTTTTTAGACGTCATTTTTTTGAACATCAGTTGCCCAGAGCGAAGTTCGTGTTACTTTAGTAACTTCTTGTGGGAGTGGGAGGGGGAGGGGTGCGGTAGACGCGCATTGAAACAAAGTTACAATCGAGCAGAGAGCGCAACTAACAACGAGTGAAGCTGAACTGTCTGTGGAGGACCTTTCTATTAGCTTTTCTGTCAGCAAATACAGAGGATATATATGCATGTCGTATTTAATTTATGTTTTATGTCAAGTAAATAACTGAATGCTGAAACATTTCTGTCAAGTAGTACTGTATAGCTTGTTAATTGTGACCTGTGACTGGAATTATTGTTTAAACTAATACATATTTTTTCAATCTTCTCTTTGGTGTGCAGGTAGCAGAAGGAAAATCCATGGAAGGAAAGTCAGCACAGGTATGTGTCTTTACAAAACCTTTTAGTAGTCTTTAGTAACAAATTTTTAAAATTTTCAAATTAAACAACACAACGTGATAACAATACAAATCAATTCAAGGATCTGGAATCATTATAAGATAAAAATAAGAGATCAGTTAATTCCTAGAACCAGTGTGATGATTTGTGATAAATCCTTCAGTAAAATCTGAATTATTAGGGATAGATTAGACTGTTAGGCCAGCTACATTTACATAGGCTACAGTAGAGAATATGATGCAGATTGTGAAGATAGTAGAAGGTCTTGAACGCTTTACCGTTTTACAGTAAGTTGTCATTTGTTAACATTATTTAATGTATTAAAGGGACAGTTCACCCAAAAATGAAAATTCTGTTATTAATTACTTACCCTCATGTTGTTCCAAACCCGTAAGACCTTCGTTCATCTTCAGAAAACAAACTAAGATATTTTTGATTCTCTGACCCTACATAGACAGCAAGGGTATTACCATGATCAAGGCACAGAAACATAGTAAGGACATCGGTAAAACAGTCCATGTGTGATTCAACAGTAATTTTACGAAGCTACAAGAATACTTTTTGTGCGCAAAGTAAACAAAACTAATCACTTTATTCAACAGTTCGTCTCCTCCACATCACCCTGGCACCATTTTGGAGAGTATCACGATGCATGCGCATGCTATGATCTGAACGTAGGCCTGTCACAATAATCAATATATCGACTTATCGCACAATATATGTACATGACCTCAGTATATTTTGGTGACGGAATATATCGCATACTTAAAAATTAATGTCACCATGTTTTTTGCATTCCACTTGCACCTGTGTCTTTTGCAGCTTCTCGTACATAACTTGGTGTAGTCACGAGATGCTAGTTCATATTTAAAAAATGCTTCTACAAAAGAATTATATGGCCTTGTTTAGGGATCTGTGCCTTTGTGCATGCGGACATCTGACGGCTAAGTAGTGATTGTGTTTTTCAGCAATAATCTTCACCCTTAATTTACAGAGAAAAGAAGGTCAGGGGAAAATATGTAGATGGAAAAATCTCCATACAAGTTCTTTGTGCATTTTTCTTTTTTTGCTACTTGTCAGGATTGTCTTGTGTGTCTTGTGTTTCCCTTCCTCTTGTTTGCCCATATTTGGTTAGTTTCCTGTTGCTGCGATTATTAGTTAATTATGTTCCAGTTGTGTGTTTAATTATTTAGTTACATCGTGTACTTATAGTGTGTCCTGCCCTGTGTTTCCTGTCGAGTATTAATCGTCATCTCTGTCTGTCGCGTGAGTGTTTCCAGCCTGTGTGTTACTTACCTGTTTTTGATTTCATTAAAGACTTTCAGATGGATTATTCACGTCTGCCCGTTCGCACGTGACACTTGTTACTTTGCACTTTTTGTTAGAAAATGTTTATTTATTGTTTATTCAAGTTTTTTAAGGTATCTAATATTTTGATACTTAATTTCCATTATCTAAATATTCTTAAGAATTAAAAGTTTGTTGTCATTTGGAAGTGTCGGCCTTCTTGCATTATTATGCTGTTACATTATGATTACATATTCAGTGGCATAAAATGGTCTTTAAAATGACAATAATATCGCTTATTGCAATTATTTCTGGGGCAATATATCGCACAGTAAAAAGTTGTTATCGTGACAGGCCTATCTGAACGTAATCAGTGTAAGACTGTGATGCTGCTGACACAGAACACGCATGTGCTGCGCCTTGTTTACATTCAGATCATAGCATAGAAAGTCATTACTATTATACATTTCTTTGCGCACAAAAAGTATTCTCATAGCTTCTTAAAATTACTGTTGAACCATTGATGTCACATGGACTGTTTTACTGATGTCCTTACTATGTTTCTGTGTCTTGATCGTGGTAATACCCTTATAGTCTATGGAAGATCAGAGAGCTCTCGGATTTCATCAAAAATATCTTAATTTGTGTTCTGAAGATGAACGAAGGTCTTACGGGTTTGTAACGACATGAGGGAGAGTAATTAATGACAATTTTCATTTTGGGGTCAACTATCCCTTTAACTAACATGAACCAACAATGGGCAATACATTTGCTGCAGTAACCCTAATCCTAACCCTAATCTTTGTTAATGTTAGTTAATAAAAATACAACTGTTCATTGTTAGTTTGTCGGTTCACAGTCAATGGATTAACTAATGTTAACAAATGCAACTTTTGATTTGAATAATGTATTAGTAAATGCTGAAGTCAATATTAATTAAGACTAATAATTGCTGTAAAAATACTGGTCATTCTTTAGTTCATGTTAAAGTAGTTAAGTAATGAACCTTAATGTAAAGCGTTACCAAAAATCCATGTACACCTTTTAGAGAGAGTACAATAAATACAATAATTGGACAATAAAAAGAACAGCTATCTCCTTCAGTATGTGGAATACATCCTCGGTCTTTCTCTTGATGAGGCAGACCGAATTTAACTTTATATGACAATAAACGACCTTATCTTTTGCTCTGAAAGTATAAATCTACATGACTCTCACACTCATCATCACGAGTGGGGCATCATGTCTGCCTTTCAGTGTGGTTTGGCCTATTATAGCCTAGTTTACGTGCAACAATAGTTAACTGTTTAAACAAACAAACAAACAAAAAAACTATCCATTCAATGCAATAGTTCTTCATGAGTAATACATTAGCTCAATATTGTTGTGCATTATTGTACACCTACAATTGCACTGCAGTTTTACAGACAGCACTTTTGCAACTTTGTAGCCAATTACAATTTAGGAAACTAAAATGTCATATGCCCAATAATCCTTCTGTCAATTTGGTATTGTACTGTTTTAATACACAATTACTGGTAACACTTTACAATAAGGTCCCATTACTTAATGTTGGTTAATGTATTAACTAACATGAATGAACAAAGAACAATACATTTTATTACAGTATTTATTACTCTTTGTTAATGTTAGTTAATGAAAGTACAGTCATTCATTGTTCATGTTCATTCACAGTGCATTAACAAGCACAACATTTGATTTCAATAATACATTAGTAATTCTTAACGAAACTAAGATTAATAAATGCTGTAGAAGTATTGTTCATTCTTAGTTCGTTAACTAAAGTAGTTAACTAATGTTAACTAATGAACCTTATTGCAAAGTGTTACAGTTACTGTTGAACTTAAGTATGAGAAAGTCAAATAGCACATCTTCAAAATGACGATGGTAAAGTGTTTCTTTAATGATCTCATGATAATTATGCATTATACTTGCAGTCTGATGATATTCACGAGGAGTCGGATAAAGATGAATCAGAAGTCTCTAGCTGCTCTGGTCTGGATCCAGACTACAAACCCAATAAGTGTTCATCATCATGCAGTGGCGAAGAATTTTCAAGCTCTGACATATGTGCGTCAGATCTGTCCAGTGACAATGAACTTGATTCAAATGCAAGTTGCGATCAGCAAGTAGGCAAATGCACCACTAATAAACAAAAGAACCCCCAAACTTACATCATAAGACACAACAAAAAACAACAGATAAACAAAAGACACAAAGGCAAATCAACTGTCACCATAAAAACTTGTACAAAAAGGGAAGACTTTAAGAGAGCGTGGGACAAAAAACATTATTGTCTCTTCTGTAGCAAAGCACAATCAAAGATATCAAGGCATTTGGAAAGAAAACACATTGATATTAAAGATGTGGCATATGCCTTTAGCTTCCCGTTAGGTTCCAAAGAAAGAAAAATTCTTTTGGAACAGTTGAGAAATAAAGGAGACTTCAAACACAATACAGACGTTTTAAAAAAAGGAACAGGACAAATAGTCACTTGGAAACAGCCCTCAATTGATGCTTCTATTAAGGATTACTTGCCTTGTCCTTACTGCTTTGGGATGTTCCGAAAAAATGACCTTTGGAGACACCAGTCGTCGTGCAAAACAAAAAAATCATGTGTGAAAGATCAAGATGACAACAAAAAAACAGCACGAGGGAGAGTGCAAAGTCGTGCTGCATGCCTGCTTCCAATTGCAGCAACCTCCGATGGGTGTCAGCGGATCATCAACACCATGAGACAAGATGATGTGTCATTTCACATTAGAAATGATTCTTTGATTTGCAAGTATGGGGAATCGCTGTATGCAAAACATGGTCGTGTGAAGTCAAGGCACCAGTACATCGCACAAAGAATGAGGGAGCTTGGTCGATTTGTGTTAGTTGCTAAAGAAATGGACAAGACTGTCATTGGTCTTGAAGATTTGTGTGCGCCAGCAAGATTTCAGTTTGTTGTTAATATTGCCAAGCGTCTTACCCAATTTAGTCCAGGCAAAAACGAGTATGGAAAACCTTCAACAGCAGTGAAAATTGGATTCTGTCTGAAAGGGGCTGTGGAGGTCCTGATTGGGCAGGCTCTTATGAATGATGATGATCTATCAGAGAAGAAAGCCAAAAAATTCTTTGAACTCTTGGAGAAAAACTGGAGGAACAGTGTTTCTATCACCGCTCACCAAACCATACAAGAAAAAAGATGGAATAAAGAAGATGACATCCCCCTCACCAAAAATGTGATTGCTCTGAGAGACCATCTCAGGATGGTAGAAGATGAAGCGAGAGCAAAACTGACACAGCAAATGAATTTAGGAGCATACAAGGCATTAAATGAGACTGTTTTGGCACAGGTTATTATTTTTAACAAGCGTCGTGAAGGGGAAGCATCACGCTTAACTCTCGACACCTACAAGAAAGCGAGCACAAACACCATTAACGAGGATATCTATAGCACATTGTCACCGCTGGAAAAGGAGTTGAGCAGGATACTAACTCGCATAGAAATCAGGGGCAAAAGAGGAAAGAAAGTTCCAGTTTTCTTGACCGAGAGAATGAAGGAGTCAATCAGTTTGTTGGTTCAAAGGAGAGAAGAAGCTGGTGTACCTGCTGAAAATCCTTATCTCTTTGCAAGACCTGGTGTGATGACAAACATACGTGGATGTGACTGTCTGCGAAAATATGCAGAAGAAAGTAAAACCGAAAACCCTGAACTCCTAAGATCAACTAAATTAAGAAAACAGGTTGCCACACTCTGCCAACTCTTGGATCTTACTGAACAAGAGCTGGAGCAAGTTGCAAGGTTCATGGGTCATGACATCAGAGTTCACTGTGACTTTTACAGACAGACTGACAAAACATTCCAAATTGCCAAAATAAGTAAGCTTCTGTTTGCAATGGAACAAGGCACTGAAACCTTAAGAGGGAAGAACCTTAACACACTTCATCCTTCAGTAAGCGGTATGTATGCACTATGTATGTTTATTGCTAGTGCAGTTGTATGTTGTATCCTACATCTGTTTAAATAGTGGCTTTGGCTGTTGGAGTCATTAAGAGGACACCATTGACTTTTTTTTTTTTGGCCATACAATCTTCTACTGCTGGACAGTAACACTCATTTAACATATAATAGAAATATACTTTCACATAGACCAAGGCCCGGTTTCACAGACAGGGTTTAGACTAAGCCAGGATTAGGCCATAGTTCAATTAGGACATTTAAGTAATTTTTATAAACGTGCTTAGGAAAAACATTGCTGGTGTGCATTTTGAGACAAAACAAAGGCACTGATATATTTTAAGATCAGTCATTGCAAGATTCTTTCAGTTGAAACAGCTCAGACTTACATTTTAGTCTGGGACTAGGCTTAACCCTAGTCTGTGAAACCGGGGGAAAATGTATTACTTATAGCTCACTTAAATCAAAGGTAGTTTATGTACTTATGACTTTTGGATGATCAAGCACTAGTATTTGATTGTTTTTAATCTTTTATAGGTGAAAGTCCCGCATCAACTTCTGTCTCACAGAGACAAACAAAAAAAGGAAGACCCGAGAGAGGAAGAGAAGTGGATGAAGGTAAGATTTCAATTTTATATTTTATACTTGTCTATATAAACAGTTGTAAATGTGGCATTAATTGAAGGCACCTCCTGTAAAATGACATTCAATACAAAACCCCCACTGTGACCTACAGCGTAAATAGTGGTTGTCATGAAATGTACAAAAATTCCTGCCTTTTACCAATGCACTATTCAGGTTATTCATACTCGCAGCATTAGTTAAAAGTCTCAAGTATACTGTATGTACTGCCGTTCTCATTTTAGTAGATTTGAGATGGGTACACATACACCATACTGATTTAGGCATTGGTACACCAGGTTCACACAAACTCCGTTTGCATGCAGTCTGTGTGCATTACGTATGCGGTGCAGAAGCAGCACAAAAAACTAACATTAAGTTTATGCATTTAACTTATGCAAGACATGTTTTGTGTTAGAAAAGCTGTATGAGAGGGAGTGACAATGGCCATGAATATTTAGTAATTCACACCTGAGAGACAAAGGGCCTCCCATAACGGGCCATCAATATGAATGTGTCTGAAGCAGGTAACAAAGAATGTGAGGAGAGTAAAATTTTGGGAGGGTTGGATTATTTGTAATTTTATTTACAACACAGAATAATCACAATATACACAGTGAAGGCCAAAGGCACATTATTGAACATACTGATCTAAACACTGAGACTTGAACAGTAACACACTTTTGTGCCAAACATTCTTAGACTGTGTAAATACTCATCAATTTTATAGCTTGTGGTTTTATAGAACATTTAAAAAACATTCTAGAGTTGTGAGACATTTAGATGTAATTAAATACTGTAAATAGAGTATGTGTGAACCTGGAGTCAGATACAAAAAAGCAGTGCAACAGATGTAATTTAAGCAAGGGGTTGAGAGGTAGCTTATTTGCAGCCCTGTCCCTATTTAGGTTTTAAAACAGCCAAAAGAATTTATAAAACGGAAGGGTTAAAACAACACAGATAAAACTGAATGTGTTAATAAATTTGCCCACAAGATTGTGTGGATTTAACATACATGACATTACCATATGATGACTTGTAAAGAAATTTGACAGGGGAATCTAAAAGTTCATCAGAAGATGTTTAGATTTAACATGATGTTTATTTATTTTTTTTACATCTCTTGTTTGGGCCTGTATCATCTAAGAATAATAGCAGCTGTTTTGTATTTTTTACTCTTCAGAAGATGAGGTGTCACTTTTTGTTTTTCAGACGGATGTTCTGATGACTTCTCCCCTCAGAAAGTGCCTGAACAATGCAGTGAGGACGGGGGTTCAGATGTAGTAGGTGAGTTGGTGTTTCTCATGAAGTCCAAATAACCATGAACACTGGTTAGGCCAGACTTTAGTTTTGTCAGGTTTCACTATCAGCGCTTCAGTACAGGTGGATGTTGAACATCCCACAATACCTGAGGATCCAGTAACTAACAGGTGCTGATGTTTGTCTGTTGCAGATCAAGAGCAGGGAGCAAACCGGGCCAAGAAGCCCTCCTCACCAAAGAAGAAAAAGAAAAGAGTAGCTGACTTCTCCCCTCAGAAAGCACCTGAACAATGCAGTGAGTTTTTTAAAGTTTGGTTAAGTGAATGTAAAGAAAGAGAAATGCATGTGTATCAGTATTGGATCCTTACATTGTGTCTTTTGACAGCAGCCTAATAAAGCTGTGCCATCTGTCATTAATGTCAATCAAACAACAAAACACAGAAAATCACTAGGCGCGTTTCCATTACCCTTCAAATTGTGCAAATTAAAATTGCGAATTGAAAATATGCCTAATGGAAATGCGTCAATTTCGCAAAAACTCCCATATATCGCAAAAAAGTTTTTACGCTCGCATGAGGTGGTTTTTCAGGCAATTCGAAAAAGGAATATTTTGCAAAACTGCAATGGAAACGTTTTTTTCGCATTTACAGGACACATGGCGTATGTAAAAAGTCATATAATCATTCTTTAGTGTACTATAACCTCCAAGAAACACTTCATACGTGGTCGTTCTCGAATATAAGGGGCTTTCCCTGCCATTAATGCCTAGACAATTTACACTGCACATGTCTGCGGTGCAGTGTGGCTCTGATGCAGCCACTGAAGCTGACTGCGGCCACTCTGTGTTTATTCCAGCCACGCCACGCGTGTTTCTGAAGTGGCTCTCCGTGGTGCTTCTGTAAAGATACACGCTTACGCCTCCTTTGAATAAATACATCCAAAATCCGTCAAATCTCACCAAAATCCGTTGCCATGACTTATCGCGAGATGCAAAAGGTTACGTTTTAGTCGCATAACATTGGTTAATGGAAACGCCGTAATTTCGAAATACTTTTTTATCGACATTTATAAAATATCGCCAAAGTTTTGCGCAAATCTGTAATGGAAACGCACCTACTCACTGCTCTTGACTGAATAACTTTGAAACTTAAATTTTACAGGGATAGTTGACCAAAAAATGAAAATTGTGTCATTAATTACTCACCCCCATGTTGTTCCAAACCCATAAGTACCTGAGGATCCAGTAACTAATAGGTGCTAATGTTTGTCTGTTGCAGATCAAGAGCAGGGAGCAAACCGGGCCAAGAAGCCCTCCTCACCAAAGAAGAAAAAGAAAAGAATTGCTTACTTCTCCCCTCAGAAAGCACCTGAACAATGCAGTGAGGACGGGGGTTCAGATATAGTAGGTGAGTTAAAGTTTCTCCTCAAGTCTCATTGTACAGTGCAGAACGACAATTGATTCTAAGCACAAACTCATTTCCACTAGATTCTAAGCCACAACTGTAGTTCCACTATTAACATTTTGGCCTATAATAAAGTGTATTAGCAGCAGAACTCTTATCTAATGTATAGACTCTTTTTCTGTTAGTAAACATTGTGACGTTTTTCTGTGGGCAGAGCTTAGCTGGAGGCAGAAAGATTCCACTGACCGCTTCACTTACTCTAGCAATGAAGTCTGTTTAGCTTGGTTTTTAATAATAACTGGAGAAGTTCAGATTTTACCTGCATATGTAAAGTATAGATGCACTGTCCAGGACCGCGATTGTTATTTGAAAAGGTGAACTTTAACGGACGAAACCAGATTGGCCGACCCGCACACGGTTTTACTCAAAGGATGGATGATCTGACAGGATTCCCTCCGGTTGAGTGACTCACATCTAACCTGTATAGTAAAGACAAACTCACTGTGTCTGTCTAGTCGTGAACATGTGTATATATTTCAATTTCAATAGGCAACTATTTTTACAGCTACATTATTATTCCATCCACAATTAATCACAACAATGTATACACAATTACATATGATTAAGCATATAAATTGTCAGTTTGTTGTTTTACACACATGTACACAGACATTATTTCATACACGACATAGTAGTGAGATGCATAAGAAATCTTTAGACGCGCCCATAACAACAAAAGACAATACTTTATTGAACCTTTTCTGATAAGAAGTGTGTGCTGCAAGCGCAAGCATTTTTGACGACCGTTTCTGTCCAGTCCGCACGTTTTATCACATTTCACCACAGCTGTCGTTGGTTTTTTGTCTGGCAGTGGCAGCAGGTAAAGTTATGCGTTAAAATTTAAAATTGAAGCCTCTACGTCATAGATTCTGGCACTCAACATCACAACAAGATGATATTTTAAGCTCCTTATGTAGCCGAATCTGCACTGGTTTGAATGGGCCGCCTCCAGTTCTCCCTTTGTTTTGCCTCCAGCTAGCGCTGTGACGTAGGCCCTAAAAGGGTCTATAGCAAACAAAAATAATTCATTTTACAAACAAATGTTATTTTATATTAAAGAGAGTTCTAAAAATATATAACATCTCATTGTAGTTTTTTTTTCCCCCGAGTTTAAATATTAACAGGAACAAAGCAGTCTTTCTACTAGGGCTGGGTGATATAAACAAATACATCCGATATTATAATCCACCTGAGCGCTCCGCCCCTCCAGAGACGACATAGCTGACACAGGGTGTAAGCACACATCAGTTTGGCTGCGCTTTATCTGACAGTAGTCTGCGATTCAGTAAGATTCATTTCATTATTGAAATGTTAAAGGTTTGTTTTTTCTTTTCTTAGTTTGAGCTTAAAGTAATATAAAGCATTAGTTTTGTAATTGTTAGTGTTGTTAATAATTTTCACACTGCTCTTATCAAGTGTTGAATTTTGTTTAGTGAAGAGCAGTGTTGGGTAAGTTACTTTCAAAAAGCAATTAATTACTAATTACATGATCAATATTGCATTTAAATTACTTTTCTAATTACTCTGACAAGTAAGGTAGTTACTCCATAAATAACTTAATTATTCAAACTGTTAATTACATCTTAAAATCCCTATAAACCCTAAAACATAGACAATTGTGACCCTGGAGCACAAAAGCAGTCATAAGTAGCACATGTATATTTGTAGCAATAGCCAACAATACATTGTATGGGTCAAAATTATCCATTTTTCTTCTATGCCAAAAGTCATTAGGATATTAAGTAAAGACCACGTTCCATGAAGATATTTTGTAAATTTCCTACTGTAAATATACCAAAACTTAATTTTTGATTAGTAATATGCATTGCTAAGAACTTCATTTGGACAACTTTAAAGGTGATTTTCTCAATATTTAGATTTTTTTGCACCCTCAGATTCCAGATTTTCAAATAGTTGTATCTCAGCCAAATATTGTCCAATCCTAACAAACCATACATCAATGGAAAGATTATTTATTCAATATATTTATATATTTATAAAAATTTACACTTCTGACTGGTTTTGTGGTCCAGGGTCACAATAGATATTAAACTCTTTATTCTTTCAATTTGAGTCAAACATGGAATAGTTTAGTCTTTTTGTTTTAAAACAACTGTAATATAATGAGTAGCATATTTCATACACACTGACATACTGTACATGTATTGGCAGTCACTAATAATAATTTTACCTACTCCTAACAAAAACATTTTGTAGTGTCTTTCATGCACATGCTTTGTATTACCACAAAGTACATGAATAATATCCTGATATTTTATAAACTAAATTCTTATTGATGTACATTATAAGCATCAACATCTGATAGATCAACAAACACTGATCTAAACATTCCTAGACTGTAACATTCACAGTGCTTTATATCTATATTGTATTATGCATCATATTTTAATATAGGATAGCAAAAAAAAAAAAAATACATCCTTGTTTCGTATGACATTTAGGCTATATGCAATAAAAAAGTTGCCCAAATGTCTGAATGTATATCGTATTTCAGCATATTCCACTCATTTGCTCACATTTCAGTTGTTTAGGAAAAACTAGTAAAATCTATACAAGTTTATGTAAAAACACATTAACTAATGTAAGTAAGAATACATTACAGAAATTATATCTTTGCTGGATAAAGCCACGTCAGATTGTGCTGTTCTTCTGAGGCAAATTCCTCATTGCAAGTCATCTTCTAAAAATTATGAAAATTAGATGAGTCTTGAATTTTTTTTTTTTTTTTGTAACTTAGTAACGCATTACACCCAACACTAGCGAAGAGCACTGTCGAATTGAACAGAACCCTTTTTAAGTTCATGGTGAAGGTAAACATTCTGGTGGTGACTGTAAGAATGATAAATGCATGTTGATGTCACATAGCAATGTCTTGACTATTTTTTTCATATGGTCTGATAGTTCTCTTTCTATTTGGCGAACGAGAAGACCCATTTCATGTTGATAAATTCTATTTCCTTAATTATAACGTGTAGCGCTGTTTTGAAATTTGTAGTCAAGCTATAATGTATTTATTTGTCTAAAATCATTGATTAAAAACAAATTGGTTCGTTCTGCACTTGCAAAAAACAGAAGTTATTTTTTCTCTCATTTTTAGAGGTCCAAGGTGTCCTTATAGGCCTCTTAATACAAAGTAAAAATCGCTTCATTATTTGTTTTGAAAATGTGTAATTAAAAATGTAATGAACAGGCTGTGATGCCAGGCAGTGTTAGAATTGATATGTTTGTGTGCAAGGGTCAGGCGTGATCACTTGAACTGCTTCACTGTACCAGTGGAAACATCTTAAAATACTCTGCCATTAATGGTCATATAGACTGTAGAGAGTCTGATTTTATCTGTGTACACTTACAATAAAAACAAAAATTGAGCTTTTGTAAAATAAAGAAAGCAGGTACTGCTATCTGCTGTCTTTCCTTTTCCATGAACTTGTTTGTGGTGGAGAGAGCATTGCGAAAATAAATCAAAACTCAGCATATAGGTTACTACTTGTCACACAATTGTTTATTTTATTTTGTTAATTGAGTAAAATATATTTCATGAATTTATTTCATGTATTTTTGTGCATAAAGACCATTTACAGAAAGTCTGCTTTTTGTTAAAGACTGTTAGTAATTATCAGCGCTTCAGTACAGGTGGATGTTGAACATCCCACAATACCTGAGGATCCAGTAAATAATAGGTGCTAATGTTTGTCTGTTGCAGATCAAGAGCAGGGAGCAAACCGGGCCAAGAAGCCCTCCTCACCAAAGAAGAAAAAGAAAAGAGAGGAAAAACTGGCTAAAGGTAAGTTTAATAAATCTTTGCAACTAACAATTTTGATAACTGAATCTAATGATTATTAGAACAATTATTTGTCTTTACAGTAAGAGCATAATACACATCTCATGTTTGTAATGAGGACAGCTGAAGCTATGAAACTTGCAGGATC
>CM077261.1:20710293-20717793 GCA_039654775.1 Spinibarbus caldwelli | reverse complement strand
CTATAATTTTGACCCATACAATGTATTTTTGGCTATTGCTACAAATATACCCATGCCATTTAAGACCACTAAGTTATTAAGTTTTGTGGTCCAGGGTCACACACACATACATATACATACACATTTCTATATACACACATACACATATATATACACATACACACACATACATACATATATACATACATGTATGTATGTATGTATGGTATATATATATATATATATATATATATATATATATATATATATATATATATATATATATATATATATATATATATATATATATATATATATATATTAGGGCTGTCAATCGATTAAAATATTTAATCGCGATTAATCGCATGACTGTAACGAGTTAACTCGCGATTAATCACAATTTAATTACACTTTTTTTATCCGTTCTAAATGTACCTTAAATTAATACTTTAAGTTTATAATACTCTAATTGACATGGGCATGGAGAAATATGGATGCTTTATGCAATATACGTTTATTATTAGTGAAACCATAGTTAATCTAGAGCATGAAGACTGGACATGTTTCAAAGGTCATAGATGTTTTTCAAAGAACTTGTTCATGTCTATTACACACATGAAAAAGAACGTAGAAATACCAGGTCCCCATTACTTCTCTTTCTTTGCACTGATAAATTGACTTAGACAAACCCGTTTACATTTTCACACTACAGGGCAGCTCACTTCTTCTGAACATGCTAAATGTAAATTTATTATTTATTATTACATTTGTTTGCTTCTCTGTGCCCACATACTGTATTTTGATGCAGCTAAATTCTCAATAAAACTAATTCTAACCGGGGCTACTTCTCTAAGTTTATGTCTACGGCGATGCACGTAGGCATGTGTTACTCCGCAGCGGTGACAACCCGACCAGGCTACAATAGTCCAAAAATAAGACACTTATTATAAGTGTACAGTAGTGATTCGGGATAAGACAAACACGCGGTTTGGAAGATGAATTCATGATGTACTCGCTCATTATATGCATTTTGCAAATTCTGAACACAGAAAAAGTTACATGCTGAACAGAGCGGACGCAGAGAGAGAGAGAGAGAGAGAGAGAGAGAGAGAGAGAGATGTGTGTGTGCACAGCGGGAAAGAGAGACCTCGCGCTTGTGCGATGTACAGTACCGGCTAGTCTCAGAAACTAAATAAGGTTTGGGCAAAAAGTAAAGATTGGTCGCTAGGCTCTTTTGAGAAAAAAAAAAAAAAAAAAAAAAAAAAAAAATAATATAATAATAATATTATTATATATATATATATAATATTATATTTTTATATATTTATTTCTCCAACCACGGGTTAGGCCACGGCTCCAACAGAAAATGCGCGCTGCGTTAATCACGCGTTAATAAAATTAGCGCCGTTAAAATGAATTTGCGTTAACGTGTTATTAACGCGTTAACTTTGACAGCACTAATATATATATATATATATATATATATAATATATAATATATATATATATACCCCCATGTCGTTCCAAACCCGTAAAAGCTTCGTTCGTCTTCGGAACACAATTTAAGATATTTTAGATGAAAACCGGGAGGCTTGTGACTGTCCATTGATTGCCAAGTAATTCTCACTGTCAAGGCCCACAGGATAGTCCATCTGCTATCAGTGGTTCAATCTGAATTTTATGAAGCGACGAGAATACTTTTTGTACGCAAAGAAAATAAAAATAACGACTTTTTTCAACAATTCGTCTCCTCTCTGTCTCTCCACGTCACCGTAGCACCATTTTGAAGATATCCACTGAATGCAAACTGCGTACGCTCTTCTGCATCAGCCGCAACACAAATCTCCAAAATGGCTTACGGTGACGCGGAGAGACAGAGAGGAGACGAATTGTTGAAAAAAAGTAGTTATTTTTTATTTTCTTTGCGTACAAAAAGTATTCTCGTCGCATCATAAAATTCAGATTGAACCACTGACAGATGCAGATGGACTATCCTGACGATGCTTTTCATACTTTTCTGGGCCTTGACATTGGTAATTACTTGGCAGTCAATGGGACAGTCACAAGCCTCCAGGTTTTCATCTAAAATATCTTAAATTGTGTTCCGAAGACGAACTAAACTTTTACGGGTTTGGAACGACATGGGGGTAAGTCATTATGACAAAATTTCATTTTGGGGTGGAGTAACCCTTTAACTCTACCCATATAGTAAGTACACGTAGTTAATTAATATTACTCAGTACTTAAATGTATAATTACATTATAACAAAGACACCTTAAATAAAGTGTAACCTATTTTAAATATACTAAATGACAACATTGTTACAAATGTGTAATTAGAAATTCAGAAATTTAAAAAAAAAAAAAATTATCCATTAAAAGTATATTTTATTTCAGCATAATTCATTTAACTGCAATTAACATGCAATTAAAGTGTCTGAAAACACTGCATTAAGTTCACTGAAGTATATTCTTTTAAAGGTACAATACTTCCATACAGTAAGTACTCTTTTATAAGTTTTTCCACAAGGGCACTCTTTAAAAATGGCATACCAAGTAATTAAGTCTTGATGAGTCAGACTTTTGTCTTGGCAGAAAAAGCAGACAAGTGAACAAGAATCTCCAAAAATGAAGTGACCAACAAGTTTATTTATTTATTTTTTTATGTACCGTTTATGGTTGGGTGGGTAAATCTGAAATAGACAACAGCACAACAATAGCCTGTGGAGTAATAAACTGATTCCAAATGACAGCACAGCTGTCTCCTGAATGCAGACATACCCAATTTTATGTCTAAAATTGATGAGTATAGCTTATCTCTCAGACATAATGCACAAATTAAGCAGAATACAGCAACCTTTTATCTCCCAATTCTGACTTTTTTCTTAATTGCGAGTTTATATCTCCCTATTCTGACTTTTTTCTCAGAATTGAGAGATACAGACTCAGAATTGCAGAACTGTGAGATAAAAAGTTGCAATTACCTTGTTTTATTTTTTATTCAGTGGTGGAAACAAGCTTCGATTGATATCTACTTAAGTATCGAGAGAGAGGAGACTTAATGACTTTTTTTTTTGTTACTGTTTGATTTAGTTTACTTCCTGTTACTACCCAAGAAACACTTTTCTCCATCTCTAATGTTCAGATCGTACACTGTTGCCTAGAAACAGCTTTCACCTAAATGACAAAAACATTCTGCAACCATACTGTGGATCAGAAGAACAACATGGCGCGAAAGCAATTAAACTCTGGTTCAAACTCAAAGGTACCAAGGGTAAAAAGAGCATGAGTGTGCTCTACTCTAACGTGACAGTTGTGAACTGAAGGATCGGGACAGAGAGGAAATCATCGAGCAGCGAATGATGGTCACTGTGAGGACGACAGGACAGCTGAGCATTAAATGAGACAGAGAGAGTGTATAAGTCAGTGTGATGGGTGTAATCTCATTCCAGCTCTCACAGAATGATGAACAGATCTTATCATTCAACAAAGAAGTCATCCTGGCTTCACTCTCAGTCATTTGCATTAGATAAACACATGCAACCACATTTGATACTGCTGCTAATGTTTGACGAAGGATTTAGTCTGATTAGAGACAGAAAACTGACCACAATTTAGATATTGTCAATCTATAGACTGATGTGGAAACACTGAAGTGTTCACAGCATCATACAAACGTAAAGCTACAGGCAAGGTAAACTTGACCTAGATCATATCAGATTGTGCACATCGCAATTCAACAACAACGCAAGACAAATGGTTTGTAAAATGGGTCATCTTAGATCATTAGCCTCATGCAACAATTCTGAGTCAGATATAAGAACAGCACAATAGAGATGAAACTGTGTACGTGAAACTATTCATGTTTTTTACTAACTAACACATATATATATATATATATATATATATATATATATATATTATATATATATATATATATATATATATATATATATATATATATATATATATATATATATAAAATTTTAACTTATATTTTATTTAATGTCTATGGGCCCTATCATACACCTGGCGCAATGCAGCGAGTGTTTTTGCTTGTTTCAGCCCGACACAGTTCTCATTTGCCCGTCCTGCGCCACGTTGTTTAAATAGCAAATGCATTTGCGCCCATTTGTGCGCCCATGGGCGTGCTAGTCTAAAAAAGAGGTGTGTTCAGGCGCATTGTTGGCGCGTTGCTATTTTGAGGAACTGAAAATAGACTGCGCCATAGACCAACTCAAACCTGGTCTAAAGTCAATGGCGCAATATATATATTTTTTTGCTATTTAAAGAGCGCGTTAGTAGAAAATGCGCCTCTGGGCGGGTCCACAACGCATGTTCACTTTTCTTATTACACACAGGGATGCGCAGCAGCACACAAACATGCCAAATATTAAAAATTCAAGGATTACAGTGTAAAAGGATATTATTGTGTAGGCTACATAAATATAAAAATGTCATACATGTCATAATGGATAGTCATTGCGTGTATCAGAATTAGCCTACCTATTTGCTCGCGCATGAGCAGATCCGTTTGCTCTCTGGAGACACGTTCAGTCTGTGCGCCTTAAAATTCTGCCATTTAAATAGCCAATCCGCCATGGTGCGAGCGCAACTCGCTCTTAAAGGAATGGGAGATGAAACTCTGATTGGTTTATTGCACGTTATGCCCAAAAACACACCCATTACTCATTAAGAGAAGAGGGACAACCCTTGTAGACCACGCGCCGGGAGCGCCAACTGGTTTTCCCGTCATTATACTAGCAAAAGTGGATTCGGAAACGCCCTAAGTCCACCTGCGCCATGCGCTTTAGACCATGCGCTTAGATCGTTAAAATAGGGCATGTATGTATGTATGCATGTATGAATGTATGTATGTATGTATGTTTTACATATGGCTATACATGGTTGAAAACTAGAGTATGAAAACTGTAGTTTTTTTTCTTTTTTAGCAAACTTATTACACATTTGCTTTTTACTTGGACTTTATGGTGTATGGTGTGAAGACTGATGTGAAAAAATAATTTCAAGCATAATTCTGCAACTAGGGCTGCAACAACTAATCGATAAAATCGATTATTATCGATAATGAAAATCATCGACAATAGGGCTGTCAAAAAAATAAAAATAAATAAAAAAATCGAATATTCGTCAAATTTAAAATAAAAATCCACATTCGAATGCAAAACGTTGCATTCGAATTGTAGGTGTGCGTCAGGCAGCCTTATCAGTGGCGCACGAGATGACGATGTAGGTAGGTGTCATTGCAGGGTCGCAAATCGCTAGCCCGACGTCCCGGGGCTATGTGTTTTCCAGTCGGGCTACCAAAATGTATCACACCCTGCCCGACGGGCTACCTTAAATACAGGCTCCCACGGGTCCTTAAAAACTCTTCAATTTAGTTGTATCAAACTTAAGGCCATAAAAAGTTTTAAATACGTTAAATGGTATAAGAAATGTCTTAACTATAATTTCAAAAGGTCTTACAGTTGGGTTGGAAAGACAAGAATGGCGATACAGACGGATTAAACTTCAAAAGGCAATGATGCAACTGAATAAATATGAGCGCTGCATGTTTCAAGTCAAAACGTGGAGTAGATGTCTTTATGTGAATGTATCTGAAGGGAACCGGCTGTCCCTCAGAAATGTGTCGTTGGCATTTTTATTTCATCTTACCTATACTGCCTGATAAAGCAGTGTTTATGAGCACGGACAGTGCTGCTTTGTGTGCAGCCGCTAACAGGGAGTTTCTCTGAGGGAAACCGCTTTATTAAGCCGCCTAAAGCGCCACCTCGTGCAGAGAATGCATTTGCATTTCCAATAAGCCTTTCTTGCTGTTTATGGTCAGATCAATGAAAATATCGACCCATGTTTTTACGCAGCAAACACAGAGTTGTAAATAAGAAAGAAGTTAATGTGCTTTCTAAAAATCTAAACAATTAAGACAGTAATATTTATTCGTTTTAAATTATATAATAATTTATATGCTTGATTTATCCCTTTTCATAAAAATGGTCTAAAGGCTGAAATGCTGTTGTATAAGATTTTTGTTTTTGTGAAAACCTGTATCTGAACTTTAAATCATGTCATTTTATGGCTTAATACTGTATGTTACCATAGACGTTGTCCAACCCCGCTCATACTGTTCATTTTATTTGTGCAGCTCTTAAAAAGGTTCATAAATTGCCTTAAATTTATTTTTAAAAATTCTGCAGATGCCTGTAAATAGTGAAATAAAATTCGTTTCTTGTTGATATTTGTGTATTGAAAATATTTTTGATTGATATTTAGGCTCCTATCTGATGTTCTATGTTTTTTTTGACTTGGGCTAGTTAAATTAATTTTCGGGCTACCAAAATCTGAGAGTACCTGCCCGAAGGGCTACCAGGGATTTTGAAATTTTGCGAGCCCTGCATTGCATTTTAATGTTTTATTATTTTTTTTAACCTATCCAGTTGAACCCACTGGATACGTTGTTCATTCAAAATACTGCGGAAAAAGAGAACTCAATGCGGAGATGATGTTGTTTACGTCAAAACTGAAACCAAGCCGTTCACACAGAACGCATATTTTGCGCATTTTCTAGAGGAACATTCCAGGCAGGAAGGCATCAAGGCTCGTCCGAATCCAAAGTTAGCTTCACTTCCTGTCTCGTGAGATACCTTCATCTGATCGATTTTTGAAGGCAGCATAGATGCATCCTTCGCTGCCTTTGATATCCCACAATCCTGTGCGTTCCATTCCGAGACGGTTGAGCTAAATAATAAACATGGCGGCTGGAAGTTACGTTTGGTGGTTAGTTTGTGTGTAAATGTATATTTCTGATTAACTTTTTGCAATTTTGATGTTATTTCTAGTAAGAAATGAGTATTATAGTAATTAAATATTCGTTTACTTATCACCAAAACTCATTCTGTTTTGTTGTAGATCGTTAAACCGTTACTCTGCCTCAGAAGCCTGTCCGAAATCAGTTCTGTGAGGTGCCTTCGTGCAGAAACGCTGTCTGCAGAGTTATTGCCTCATGAGGCAGCTGCCTAAGTTTTCGGATGCAGCCAGAGTCGGATATTTAGAAAGACATATAAAAGTATTGTAAGTTCAACTTTGAAAAAAACATGTCTCAAAAATTTATGGCGGGACGGGTCTTACCCCATTCCACTGCATCTCATGTTTTTAAATGAAAAAAGTAACGTTACTCTTTGTGATTGGTTTTCCGTGCTTTGTATTAAACTGTGTATACATGATGCTGTTTTGTTTCTAATTAAGCAACTTAATTATATATGCTTGAACATTATTTTAAACATTATGCACTTTTTTTCAAAGATAGTCGTGTTATTGCTTGAAGAACTGTGGATTAGTAATATTTTCCTCAATGCGCCCTCTTGTGGCCTCAGGAGAGAAAGCCAAAAGCTTTTTTCCTCTAACTGAAATTGTCTTTTAAATTCGAATATAATTCGAATTTGATAATATTTAAGTACAAAATTCGAATTTAGTTTTTCAGCCATTTTGACAGCCCTAATCGACA